>CM021103.1:126803184-126847896 GCA_007115665.2 Sequoiadendron giganteum | reverse complement strand
TAAGAAAAAATATACAAGGAGGGCCCAACCAAGTGCAAAAATGTAAAGGGATACACTTTTCTATACAACATTTAGCCCCCACTTTAGTTAGAGGATGAACCTACTGCAAACTCACACTAAAGTAGAGTCAGAACACACAACAATAGAGGTTCAAATGTACCAATGCCAACAAGATGAGATCATGATCAAGAGGGATGATCAAGCCCCAAGGATCAAGATCCCATGGCAAACCAACATAGGAAAAAAAGAACACACATGAGAATGATAAAGATCAACAACAAAGCACAAGTATGCACTCAAATATGAAAAATAAAAGATAATCAGATCAAGCTTTGACCATTTGTCCATCCTAATGTGGATTAGATCTAGGATGTTTTTCCAAGAAATGCATACTCACTATGAGGCAATGAAACTCCTAGCTGCCCGCTGGGTGAGAAGTCCTAAAAGGTGAGAAACATTCACTCATGGTCGGGATGCACTCACACACATGCAAGTGGCTATGGGGAAATTCATGCCTTAGATTGGGCTTCCCACTCAAACCATGCCAAATTTATACCTCTTGATAACTTTAATAAGGTGCCACACAAAAATGATTTTCAATTTTCATGAGACAAGCAAAACTTTGTATGCTTGGATCTCATGAACAAACAAGATGGATCTATAGGCATGCAAGTTGTATTATGCAAGGTGTCCATATAACAAAAAATGCAAACTGAAGAATAGGAAATTTTCAAAGGATTATTACTTAGCTCATGCAAGGTCTTAACTTAGGGAACATTGTTCCTAATGTCTTCAAGAGAGGACCAATGAAAGAATATAAAATTTTCAACGTAGGGGATGTAGTGTGTCACATTAAGCCACTAAGAGGAATATAATATGCTAAGAGAGATCACGCTCTTTTGAGGGAAATCACACCCAGTGTCATCCACAAAGTGATAAAAACATTGTATGAAATAAGAAAACTGCACCATGAACCATAAAAAAATGAAAATGCAAAAATATAATGTCAATGTATGCTCTGACTTTAAAGAAAATGCTGAACACCGTGCTGTGAGAAATTACATTATAGTAGTAGATAAAAAATGAAAACAAGAAAGAATACATGAGAGCCAACATGGAAAGCCTTTTGTCGAGTCATATGTTTCCAAATGAAGTTGTGTCATGTAAGAGAAAAAGAAAAGAGAGGGGTTTCCCCCAAAATGAAAACACAAAACACATAAGGGATCTATGGATTTGGGGTTCGTATGTTCTTGCTACAATATTTTTAGAGAGCTTAGAAATATCATCATCCGCCAAATACACATATAACTAGAAAAATTCCACAAAGAGAATGAAAATAAAGAAAAATAGTTTTGGGTCAACATGGAAGAAACATGAATGTTTCGACGCCTTGCATCATCCCCAAAAGGAAAAAAACAAGACAAATGAAAAAGAAAGAGAAAAATATTTTGGGTCAACATGGAAGAGACATGAATGTCTTGATTCCTTGTGTCATCCCCAAAAGGAAAACAAAATACAAATGAAAAATATGCATGACATAGAGAGGAATGAAGGTACAAATAGAGGAATGTCACAAATAGAGAGAGAGATACACAAAATAGAACATCACAGGGGATCACATTATGCACATGAACTCACACAAAATAAAATGAAAAAGAAATAAATAATGCAAAATACTAGTAAGGCATAGGTGAGTCAACCTACTAGTAGGTCATCCTCCTCCCAATCATTTTCATTGTATACCAAATGCAAGCAGCTAGCCAAAGGGACAAGACCAATTTCTTAACTAGGAAAAGCACTAGGCTCAACACTCTTTGTAGGAGATTTGTCATCTAAACTCATGGAAGAGGAAAAAAATGTAATCAATTTGTTATGTATATCTTCGTCAATTTAAGCAAACTCTTTGTCATCATCCAAATTAATCACAATAGGAGGTCGAAGGATAATGTCCATGGAGGAGTTCAACTCTTTTCGTGGTTGTTGTATTGGATTTTTTTATTTCAAGGAAGGAGTAGAGTCATCATGCATTGCTTTAGTCAAGTTTGGATCTCGATTTTATTTTTTTAATTCTTCATGTAACATGTGAGCAAGGGCATGATGTCTACTCCTACATTCTCTAGCACCTCTATTTATTTTGGTTTTGTTATGAAGTTATAATTGTGTAGGAGCGGGTTGATCAACTATAGGTTTATTTTCTTCCCTAAGGGTAGGAATGGAAGGAACCACAAGAGGTTGTTCAACCATTTTCTCTTTGACATTGTAAACTATTTTTATTCTAGGTGTGATGGGGTTTTTTTCATCATCTCTTGGTTGTCTGGAGGAGGTAGATGAAGTTTTTGTCTTAGGTTGGTCTTGGTGATTTGGAATTTCTTTAGGCTCAAGCATGGTTTTCTCAAGGATGGGAGGTTGAGAGGTTGATGGGGACATGTTTTAGAGAGATAGTTGGCTATTTTGTTCGATTAGAATTTTTTGTAGGATAGGAAGAAGAAATCTTCTCATGGTTTTATAGGTTCCATAGGTTCGGGCCAAAAGGCATCTAAGAAGAAGTTTCCTTTGGAGGACAAATGGTTGAAGCCACTATGGTGGATAGTGAATATTTCATTTTCAAAGGGAAACTTTAAGCATGTATGTACAATTGAAGGGACATGTTTCATGGAGCGAATCCATGGGTGGCCTAGCTTCACAGGAAATTAGTTTGACTACAAGATGATGGAGAATAGGAAATCTATTATTTTTGGTCCTATTTGTAATAGTAAGGTGATTGATCCTATGATAGGGAAATAAATACCATTGTGTGTCTTGATCCATGCTTTTGGTTTAGGGTGCTTCCACTATAATGGGTTACTCTTTTTCGGTCATCCTGATTTTTGCTGAAATCACATATTTTAAGAAAATATAATGATTTAAGCTTTAAAAAGGTTCCATTTTAAGGGTTTTAATTGAAGAGGATTTGATCAAACCCACTTATATCAAACCCCCTTGGATAGAAAGCTGCTAGTTTTAAACCATACCTATAATGGAGTCTCCTCTACACCTATCAAAATGCTGATAAAAAGCCACTTTTGATTTACCTTTTAGGGGATCAAATTAATTTATTTAAAATTATTTTTTTGTAAACATTTAGTCCTTATTATAAGCTTCCCAAAAAGTATAATTTTAAATATATTTAATTTTTATTTCTTGTGAATGTAGGTTTTTCAATGAACATTGAGGTCTTTATTTCACACATACGAAAAATAGGAAAAGAGAGAAAAAAAAATCTTAAAAATCCATGTACACTAGTTATTGATGTCCTAATTCCAACAAAAAAAGAATAAGTTAATTCAAATTAATACAAAAAAAATTATGCAGCTGAAATTATAATATATCGAAATTATAATTACTCTGAATTAGAAAATTAATTAAAATATATATATGCAACAAAAAATTATGAAAAAATATCCATCCCCTAGATAATGGTGTGAAAACACTGTATTTAAAAAATTAGAATTGTATGCTTTCTATAAAAAAAAGTTATGCAGTCGAAAGTAAGCATCATTTTTTGAAAATAATGTTTAGTAAAAAGAATAAGTTAATAAAAACTACATAAAATAATTCAAAATTTATTTTTTATTTAAAAAAATATATATATTTAGATTCTCAACACAAAATATCACAAATCACTAGTTTGCTTCATCTTCAAAGTCTTAATGGTTTAGCTTCTATAGGCGTACGAAAGTGAAGATCTAGTGAAAAATGTTGATTTCAATGTCAAGTTTGGCCAAAAAGTGTAACCCATTATTGTGGGATCACCCTTTATCATACGTGTCTTGATAGAGCTCATGCAAAATTAGGAATTCCTCGGTGATCATATTCTCTCCATAGGCGAGATCTATTAGTATCACATTCTAGTGGGCTTGTCATAGATACAAATAGCTATGTAGAGGACCATCAGGTGCATGTTTAATTATATCCTTAGAGGAGGAAGAAATTCCAAGAGGATTCTTAGTTTGGCCCTTATGAGGGATGACGTCTATCACCCCTACCATTTCATCTATAGGATTATTATTGATAGTATTGTTTAGAATAGAATCATTGTTTTCTTCATCTGTGGCAACATTCATCAAATCATTATTTTTAGTTTTTATAGCTTTGACAAATGAAATATTATGTTTTGGCATGGGGTCGGTGAAAATTTTCAAGTTTTGGTTTGGAGGGGCAACAACACTTATTTTTTTCATCACTAACACCTCCAACAGAAAGACGATCAAAATCAATGAGGTCTTGTACAAGATGTTTAAGACACTTGCAATGTTTCATGTCATGTATGTTTTGTTAATAATAGTGGCAATAGGAATTTGATCTAAAGCTCAAGGGTGAAGTCTTATTAGGATCGGGTGTTTTGACGGAAGGCAAGGTACTCATTTTATGTTCTAAAAGTTGGAATATTGTGATATGAAGGGTATCGGGTAAGGGAGTGAATTGTCTCTTCAGGTCCCCATAGCTAAAGGGGACCGTGGATTTAATGAAAACTACTTGGTTATTGGTATTGTGAGTTTTTTGTTGAAGGGGATTGAATTGAAGGAACCCTTTATTCTGTCTCCTAAAAGTTTGGGGATTGTTTTGGTTTGTAGGCTCAGATTTCTCAAATCGGATAGAAGTGGACTTTGTATCTCAACTACTAACCAAATTTGGATAATTATAGAGAGTAGTACACAAGTGCATGAAGGATAGGAATTTCATCATGGTAAGCTTGTCTTGAATCTTACTTTTCAAATTTTCTATGAACATCTTTTGAAGATGAGGATCGGGGACCTTGACATCGATTTGGGAATAAAGCGATTGAAAGTGTGAGATAAATTCAGTTATCTTTTCTTCTTCCTTTTTCTTGCATCTCATAAAATCGGCCAAGGTCATCTTAGGGGTAATGTGCACTTAGAAATGGTTCAAAAATGCATCAAAAAGTTCATTGAATGAACTAATTGAGTTGTTCAGTAAATAGGAGAACCATTCTAGGGTGGTATCTTTCAAGGACCTAGGAATTGTTTTTGCCAACAACTTATCATCAAGGACAAATTCACTACATAAGGCAGTATAGGAATTAACATGGTTAGAAGGATCTCCCTTCCCTCCATATTTCTCAAATCTAGGCACCTCTACACCTTGTGGCATTAGTGCTCGCAATATCTCCAAGGAAAATGGACTACTTTTGATATAATATGTAGGTGGGCCATTTTGATTTTGGTTTATGGTGGAAATTTATTTTTGGAGGGATGAAATAGTTTGGAAGATTTGGGCTATGAAAGGGTCACTGTTTGTGTTATGAGATGGAAGTGAAAGTGGTGAAGGAGTGTATGTGTTAACAGGACAAGTGAATGTAATTCTTATAGGTGGTAAAGATGTAGCAGATATAAATTATGATGCCACAAAGGAACTAGGGATGCTAGCAGGAATACCCAGGGAAGGAATCACATTACTAACTTGTTGAATTGTTTTTGTCACTTGAGGGTTGGTATAGGTAGGTATTGAGGCTATTGTTGTGGGAGGAGGAATTTGAGTTCCTCCTTGACTTGTGACATTTCTTTTTGGTAAAGGACAACTAGTGGTTGAGGTGAGATGTTTTCCACAAATTTGAACTATTTTCTTCACAAGGTCAAGGCCATCTTCACTTTCAAGCATGTGGCGAATGTTATCTATAATAGGGATTGTAGTAGTTGAAATGTTTTCATTTTGCACTTGATGTTGTAAGTGTGCTAGGTCCTCATGAATGTGGATTATGTTTTCTTGTTGGACACTATCATTCCTTGTTTCAACTTGCATACTACTTGAAGGAAAAGAGTTGTTAAAGTTATTGTTCATATATAGTGTAATAATGTCAATACGAGGAGTGAAAGAGCTAGACAACCCAAGATCCACAACGATTGTGTTATCATGGGATGACATGAGTTTCAAACTTCATCTCACTATAGTATTAGAAATAGGACACCAAATACTCATGCAAAGGCTACTAAATGCAAGGTGAATGCTAATGCAATGTAAGCTAAGAACAATGAAATGCTTATAACTAAAATTTTGGAAATTGAAACAAAAATGCAGAAGCAACAAACAAAAACTCATAAATTAAACTTTAAATTCCAGAAAATGCAATGCAAAATGTGCAAAGGGACTGATTTTCTCAAAATGGCGAATGAGCCCTAGTGATGATATTTTTGAATTTTTGAATTGGATTTTATGCTTTTTATGTTTTCTGATCTATTTTTGAGATGCAAATAAAACATTTGACTAATTTTCAATGAAATTGGATGCAAAAATGCAAGCTAAATTATCTATCATTAATGTAATATTTGAAACATTGGAATGCAAATTAACCAATGTAAATCCTAATGCAATGTTAATGCAAGCCAAATGAAGGATGGAAATGCACCCCAAATTAGAATTATGATACTCTATATGCAGGCTCACCAAAATGAAAGGAATAAAAATGGGTCCCCTTTTCACCTTTAGGGTTTAGGACCAAAAGGGGCAACTTTCACTTTCACTCAAGAACAAACCCTTGAGATCTCAAAAGAGAAAGATATCTTGCAAGAGGGATTTCATAGGGGTTGAATATGATCTATTGATGAGTTCGCCACCAATTTTAGACTTGGAAAAGACAATAATATGCAAGATGAAATACAAAACACTAGTTGAATGCAAACTAACTCTAAATGACCTATAAAGATGAATGAAATGCAATAAAAAATTGTATTTAACGAAAACTGTCCACCTCAGAAACTAGAAATGACTAAATGGAGGTCTGAATCACTGAAAAATATACTGTCACTTCACCAAACTAGGTGAATCAGTCTAGTTTCCAAGAAACTGTGCATGATCAGGTTTTTGCCAAAAGGGTATCCAGATTTACAAAATCTTGAAAATTTATTGGAACTGGGACTCATTCGCTAGAAGTGGTGAATCAGTCTAGTTGGGAATTTTTGAAAAATTTAAAGTTGGTTCTGCTCTTCTTTGTTTTCTCTACTCTTCCTGAATAATTTTTGGATCTGAATCTTTGATTTGCAACCTGTAGGCCTTCTCCAATTTTCTCTAAGGCTTGATGAAAACTTTGAAAAATTTGAATGATTTGCAACTTCTCTCCAATCTTTCTCCTAAGGAAATGTGCAACCTAGACCTACACATCAAACACAAAGGAGAGGGGAAAATGTTGTAGGGTTAGTGGATAGGTTTTTTCCTTGGTAAAAACCCTTGTTGGTAATTAAACCTTGAAATGAAAGAAAATATGAATGGAGAATGATGAATGAAGAAAAGACAATGTTGTAACTCACCAAACCATAGTAATAAGGTGTTCTAAATATGCTTGAAATGGCTGCAATGGATGTGGTTCTTGACTCTTGCTTGAAACAATTGCTTGAATCATAAACTCTACATCACAATTATTAGCACAATAAAAAACATGATATATGGAATCCTTGACATGATGATTGGCTCTTGAATGCTACTCTAAAATGCTTGATTATCTTCCCTTGAATTCTCTTGTGAATGCTTGTGAACACTTGATTTCTTGTTAGATTGCTAGGTATGAAAATGATTGAAATAATCTTGTATTTATACTCAATTATGCAAGAATTCTTGAAATTACAACACTACAAGTCGACATTAGATCCAAGAGAACAAAATACCACTAGAAATTTGAATTAAATTTGATTTTGGGCCACATGGGACTCATTCATTGAAAGTGGCGAATGAGTCCCATTAGACAATGTATGGGACCAAAAATTAAAAGTGCTTAGGAATGTGTGAAAACTAGTTCAGGGCCAAAAGATCAAGGTGGGACCCATTCACCCAAGGTGACGAATGAGTCCTAGATCCCTAAATATATGCCACACAATCCATAAACACTTTTATTATGATTGGTTACTGAATGGTATCAAGATTATCCTCAAAAAGATGCAATAAATGATGCTTGTGGATGCAAAATAGGGCCAATTAAAGCATACAAAATCCCAATTATTAATGAAAATCCTAGAGCAGTATGAAAGTGTGTTACAACACTTTAAAAAACTCCAAATAAGGTAATATTAAAGTCAATTATGATTTTATTATGCTTACTTATTTGATAAAACCCTAGAAAAGTGTGAAAGTGAGTTACAACACTTCACAATACTTTAGAAAGGTACCATTTAAATCCATTAGTTCACAAGGGCCCAAGACCTAATGTGAATGTGTCAACCAAATTACAACACTAAATCAAGGCAAAATTAAGCCAAAATCCACAAGGAGGGCTCAAACAAGTGTGAAAATGTAAAGGGATACATTTTTATACACTATAGATTATTACAATGTTTCTCAACAAAGATCATATTCTTTACCACCATGCTAAAGAAGACTAGGTGGGGGTGGGAGATATGGTTTAGGTAATGGAATGCTTGTTTGTTTTGGTTTCCTATCCCTTCTAGTGTTATATGTGTGAGCAATTGTGTGGTAACTTGGTTGCTTCAACACATCTTATTGTGCATGACTACTAGTGAGTTGTTTTGTAAAGTTTAGGATATGGCCATGAGGTTTAGGAGTCAAAGGTTGTTTAAGAGGTGTAATAATTAAAGGAGTTTTAGGAGGTCCAATAATCAAATGTGCGTGTATAATTTCAACTTGTTGGTAATTTTCTATCAATGGAGGACATAATGATGAGTGTGGACCTTCATTCATGCAAGCCACCTTACTATCATTTGAAAGTGTATCAATGATTTCATCCTCTTGTGCCATAATATCTTCCGAAGTAGGAGAGGTATTGGGAGGGAAAAAAATGATTCTCATTATTATCAATGTTGGGATCCTCTTACACCAAGATACTCTCACAAGTAGGAGAGATATTGGGAAAAAAACAAATATGATTATCAATATTGTCAATGATTGCATCCTCTTGCATTAAAGTACCCTCACACATAGGGAATATGTTAGGAGAAGAATGAAGATAAGGTAATTTGATGTTAATAAATGTATCAATGATTTTATTTTCTTCCATCACAATGTTCTCATAAGTAGCAAAGCTATTGGTCGGCCGAAGGCTAACATATAACACTTTTGACGGAATAGAATGGGGTTTGGGGTAGTGGCTCATTTTTTGTTTAGAAAATCCATATTTTTCTATATTGAAATCAAATTTTTGAAAAGAAAACATCTTGTTATTTTCCCTTTTTTAGGGGGTGCAACAAATTAGGTGAATCAAGGATCAGTGGTAATGCATAGAAAAAAATCAAAGTTTCAAGATAAACTACCAGAAAAAGGAAATAGATGTTAATAGAGACGAAAAATAGGGTTTAACACATGAAGTTTTAACATAAACCAACTAGATAGGGGCACAATCCATCCTAGACCAAATAGGTATTTTTAGAAAAAACAAAATGTAGAAAGCACCTACAATGTCCGAGGGTCCTGTGCTTTAGAGGTTCAAGTCTGGAACTAAACAAAGTTTTAGAAATGCACCAAAACCTAATTTTTTATCTGTACATGTATACATGCAATTTTTTGATATTTTTAGAATAATTGAGTATGTTCAAATGATAAATTTCAGAAATTGAATACTCTAATTGATTGATTTTTCCAAAAATGATAGAAAATCATTTTTTTTGATGTTTTGAAATGCGAGTACTATGTAATTTTTTCACTTTTTCAATTTTTTCACTTAAATATGCATGCATAAATGACAAAATATTATTGCAATTGAATTTATCTATAAAATTTAACTCAAATCTAAGCCCTAACAATGAAAAATCAAATATAAAATTATGCAATTTAAATTAAATTATTTTTAGATCTTCCTTTTGATGTACAATGGCTAAAAAAATGCAAATGAATAGTTTTGAAAATCAAACAAATGCAAAATATCAACAAGATCTTTAAGAAATTTGTAAACATTTTTCATAATTTTATGTTATGAAAATAAAAAAATGACAAGTGCAAGATATGTTGAGTTCACCAAAATGTTGAGAAGGAAAAGTTGTCCTAGATCCAAATAGGATAACT
Source organism: Sequoiadendron giganteum (assembly GCA_007115665.2). Lineage (NCBI taxonomy): Eukaryota > Viridiplantae > Streptophyta > Pinopsida > Cupressales > Cupressaceae > Sequoiadendron > Sequoiadendron giganteum. Next base: position 126,837,897 of record CM021103.1, on the reverse strand, counting down.
AAGATTATCTCATTTTTTCTTGACTCAACATGAAACATAAATTTACTGGGGTTTGAATGATTATCTTGCTGCCATAATGGAGATTTAATCCTCTAATATTTATGTTTGTTTTGAGTTGTGAGGATGATAAATTTGATGTGTGATTTTCACAAGCCTATTTGACATATAACCCTAGATCTGAAAATATAATTTATCATAGAGAAAAAAATAGAAAGTATCATAGGGTAAACCCACAAAAGTGGCCCACAAAAGTGGTTTACAATTCCACTGAGGAAGGAAATTTGCAAAAACCGCCCCCATCAATTTTTTTTGGTTTTTGGGGGTTCGAATGAACATTTGGTTCGAGGGAACCTAAAGGGGGTTTGCTAGAATCCCCCTTTGAGCGAACCCATTAAATGTTGGGTCCCACATTTCCTGGGAAAAAAACAAAAAGAAAAGTTTGTGGAAAAGGGGTTCACTCAAACCCCCATTTTGCCCCTTTCTCCCCCTCTAGCACAAAAAATCACCAGATTTTTTTCCCTTCGAAGCTTGAGTTGAGGATGAAAATGGAGGAGAATTCATAGACCCAACTAGATGATGGTAGTCCTTAGAATGAGCTATCCAACAAATATAATTTTAATATTTTTGGGTTTTATTATTTATTTGTTCTTTTAGTTTGACTAAACATAGGTTTTTCACTGAAAATCAAGTTCTTTTTTCTGCACATGTGGAAAAATAGCAGATTATCAAAAAAATTTGAAAAATATCAATGCACTAGATATTGAAGTCATTGATCCAATAAAAAAAATAAAAAATCTATACATACAAAAAAAGTTATGTTGTATATGATGAGTGTCACTCCTTAAAAATGGTGTTTACTGGGAAAAATTAGTTTTTGAAGTAAATGGAAAAAGAAGTGCAATCTAATTCCAAAATTTCTGAAAAAAATATATTTATAATCTACACACAAAATTTCACAAATCACTAGTGTGCATCATCTTCAAATTCCTCATGGTTTAGTTGTTATAGGTGCCTAAAACTGAAGATTTAGTTAGAAAAGATCAGTTCAGTGTCCAGTTTGGCCAAAAATTGTAAACTATTATTATGGGATCACCCCATAATGACTTCAAATCTAAAACTAAGATATAAATAAGAACTTGTTCTATAAAAATGAGCTTGAATGATTTGTTCTAGGGTTCTCCAGACCCTAGACTAGACTTCTTTTCAAGATATACAAGTCTTGATATGTGGATTAAAGTTTACATTCCATTTCCTAAGGATGACACCTATATTGAAACCTCTAGATCTAACTTGCACACATGAAAATAAAGGTAAAGTTATATTGTATAGGGTATTGCCTAAGTCAATCCATGTGTTTTTATTTCTACCTCAACATACAACAATTTACAATTAAGAGGGCATGCCCTAGGTTGGGTAGATGCCAAAACAACAATGATTGATTGAAATTGATAAATGAAAAATGATAATGTTACCTTGATGTGAAAATTCTTGATGTAGTGATGTCACACATATTTTCAACAAATTTTGATTGATTGATGCCTAGAATGCTTGATAAACCTGCAAAAGGTTAGCTCTTAAAACATAATGGAGTGTTGCAACTAGCACGTAGAGGATAACTCAATATGTCTTCATGATTTGGCATAATTGATCATAATAGCTCATTGAAGATAATTGATTCCTTCATCTTGATGACTTACAAACTTGAAACTAATTGATGATTTATTATAATAATTCTACTAATTTTTCCCTTGATTTCCCTTGACTGATTTTAGGATCTTCAATTTTCTCAATAGATTTTCTAGTTCTCCTTAGGATTTCAAATGGTGAAAATACTATGTATTTATATGCAATTATTCTAATTTCCAAAAACAAATTGTAATGGCTGATAATTGAAATGAGAAATTCAAATAATAAATTATCGACACTTGTATATTCAAATTTTGGGCCAAATTAGGTGTTCTAGGACATAGTCCACCCTAGACTAGATCAAACTTTTTTCCGGGTCTAAAACTATCAGGTGAAAATATTAAATGTATAATTTTATTTCCCATGTTTTATTTTCCAAGCATGTTTATAAAAAATAAATTAATGCGTAATTAGGGCCAAGCACATATGGGGGAGAAAAACCTAATGTGAAATTGTTAGGGGTGACAATTTTTGACGTTATATATTTATGAATGCTTTGGGTTTGGATCCTAGTAATATTTTTTTAGAGCATGCTAGTACATGATTTTCATACCACCTTTGCATTGTGTTTGTATTATGTAGTGGTTATGTTTCATTTTTACTATATGTTTTATCTCTTCATTGTGCATGCTTCATGTTTTTAATGTTGCATTTCATTTAATGTGCGTGTTCCTTTGTCCTTACATTGTTGTTGCATAAGATCTTGAGCCCGGGGGCTAGCACACCCCCTAGATTTAATGTTTTCCTATCTCTTCAATCTTGGATAAATGAACCCTTCTTGGCTTATCCTTACTTTAGTGTGAGTCTGAGCATAAGTTCATTCTCTCAATTAAGTGGGGGGTAAATCTAGGATCATAAATTATCACCCTTGACAATTTCATATTAGGTTTACCTCTCCCTAAGTTCTTGGACCTAATTATGCATTTCATTTTTGAATTTTATAAATATCTTCAAAAATTAAAAGATGGGATTGAAAATAAACATTTAATATTTGATATCAATGTTTAAGGCCTTGAAAATAACGAGTTTTGACTAGGGCATCGAACATCCTTGTCCAACCCATTTTGACTAAATTTTAAATATGTCGGTGTCAAATTTTTAATATTTAAAAATCCAAAATCATTTGTCAACTATTCGTATTTTAATTTTGGTAAATTATAATAATCGCATATAGATATAAATTATTTTCACCATTTGAATCCTTGAAAATTCAAAGAGAAAATTGTATGACAATTAATTGAGCATCCTAAGAGCAGTCAAGAGTAGAATTATTGGAATTATCATATTTATTTCAGTCAAGCATCATATTTTCATGTGAGTGTGTTCATGTTTCATGTTTATTTGTTTTGTGAGTATTAACACTTGCAAGACCTCAAATCAAGAATCAATTTATCTTTGAAGGTGATGACTACATTGACTTTAGTACATCAAGGAATGCAAATCTAGGTGATGATATGCACTAATTGTCAATTTATTACTTGTTTATCATTTAGCCTCTACCAAATCGAGGGTAATATCTCCTTTTACATCATCATAGCCTTTGTGGAGGTGGATTTACCAAAACAGGGTTTGTCTTAAGCAAGCCCCTATACAGTATAACCCTTCCCCTTCTTTCATGTTTGCAAGTTATAAATCTAAAGTGAATTGGAGGAATATTAAATACCTCATTTCTCATTCATGAATTCAAGCCCTACAAGTCAATAAGTTAGGGAAAGTGGATTTTATTAGTGTCAAACGAAGTTTCGATGGTGAGTTTAGAAGAGAAGAACACATAGAACGGGAGCAACAAGAGAGTAAAATCAGATCTTGAGTAGTCGTTACCCATTCTAGTGGGCCAAATGCCCTTGTCCAACTATTTCAAGCCAAAATTTATATGTCAGGTTCTTCTATGTTTGTCCTCTACTATTCTAAACTATTTTTGTTTACCTTTTGTGTTTTCCAAAAATCTGAATAATTAGCTACAATTTCATTATTAACCTAGGAACATCTTTGCATCATCAAATTTAATCAGTTAATAATCAATTAATCGTACCAACTTCAACAAAGGATTAAAACCTTGGTCCACCATTCTGGATCTTCGATTGAGGCTTGTAGCCAAGTGGTTATTCAGATCAATTTTAATACTTTTCCCATTTTGATATTAGAACTAGTGTGATTTAGGACCTAGATCCTTTTTTCCAATATCACAAGTAGTTTTTTGTTCAGTATCATCCAACTCAAATTATTGTCTTGATGAATCTTAATTTATAGATTTGAGACCATGTCTATAATTAGCCCATGAGTCTATCCGTGGATATGAAATACTCAAGACCTTGTAATTTGGATCATTGGCAAGTGCAATGCCCTCCAGAATTACCAAACTTTGAATAACTCTTGAGAAATATGAAGGTATCTAAATCTTGAATTTCTACATTCTCTAGCCCAAATTTCTTGATAAATATCCAAAATTATGTTCCAAACTCCCTTACTCACTGCATTCTAGAAAACATCTATCACGACATTTTCAATATCACTCATTTGAGAAGTTGAAGGAAGCAGCCCAAGAGTGATAATATATCTAGGCAATTCATTGAACTCTTACTCGACTAGGTGCAAACAAGCTTCAATTAGTCCTTATGTTAAATCTTGATTGTACTCACCCATCATTCCAAAATCTAAGTACCAATTTCCCATCATAAGTACATATAAGGTTTCCAGGATGTGGCTTAGCATGATACAATCCATATTTTATACTTAGCCAGGTCAAAGAGTAGTACACTCTTAGAAAATACTTGATGCCCATTCATGAACTATAGCCTGAAGTTCTATGTTTAGATTTCTAGTTTTGTAATAATAACTAGCAAGCAACCATAGAATGAATATGTCTAAAGTAATGGTGCATGGACACCAGGTTGTTGAACTCTTACAACAAAAAATTCTCCACTCGATCTAACTCTAAAAATATGCTCCACAAGTACTCCAAACACTTCTTCTATTATATATAGAGTCATTCTGTTGAGAATGCCACAATGTGATCTTGCAAAAATGATAGCTCATCAAACGTGAGGTGATAGCTTAATTTTTTTTTTAACAAATGCAGGCCCAAATCCTATTAACACAGATAAAAGTTCAACAATTCATTCCTGGAATTTGGGCCCCAATAATAACAAGGTTTAAAGTGAAGAAGTTGCAAATTTTTATAACCCTCCACTTTGATGAAGAAATAACAAAATTCACTCCATTAGATCTTGAAAGATTCCAGATGTGGGATTTTGGCATAGTTCCATAATTTAAGCCTTGAATTTTTGTATTTTTAACTTTTGGATTTCATGGCCTTTATTTATGTTGTTTGAATCTAGTAGGGAGAAACCCAAGCCAAGCTACTCAAGTAATCATAAATGCAAGGTCATTAAAAAATCTCCAAGTATATGTTGGAAATATTTAAATTTTTTTATGAGCCTTTCTCATGTCAACTCCCTTATTTCACCTACCTATCAGGAGGCTCCTTTCAAGAAATCTTTTTTTTTGGATCTTCGTCCATGTTCTACCCCTGACTCCATAATTTATTGTGTTAATTAATTTGGATTTTGAGAGGGAATTTTTGGAAGAAGAATTGAATAGACAAAAAGAAGGAATGAAAGAAGTCAGTTGGAGAGTTGCAAGTTTTTGCAAGAAGAAGAAGTTGCAGCAACAATGACAGAGAATGTTTTGAGAAGTGCAGAGTGTGTGCAACGAGTAGCAGATAGCTCCAAATTGTTCAGTGTGTACAAGTAGTAGTAGATAGATCCACGTAGCTCCAAATTGTTTAGTGTGTACAAGGAGAAACAGATAGATCTAGGTAGCTTCATATTGTTTTATGTATGTAGGGACCAGCATAGAGATCCAAATGAATAGGAAGAAGAGAGAGCTCTAAGAAGCTCTAGATTGTTGTAAGTGTGTGTGTGTAGCTCTAGATTGTTGTCAAAGTAGTTTGTAGTTTCAAGTTTAGAAATCATTTTGTAAATTTTATTTTATGAGTTAATAGAACAAACAAAATTTTGCATGCCTAGTTGTGTGTCTACGATCAATTTTTTTTGTTATTTCGTATTTTATTTTGGTATTCCCATTTGATTGGGAGAAAAACACCAACTCTGTGTATTTTATTTGTGTTTGGGGTTTAGAAATTCCTTTTAGATTAGTATCATAGCCAAAAGACCCTAATTCTAGAGTGATTTGGGTATTTATTTTGTAGGTGTTTAAAGTTTTTTTTGTTGGAGATATGGCTAGAGATGAGAGTAAGAGTTAGTAGTGGCCACCACCATTCAATGGAAAAAACTATGATATTTGGGAAAAGAAAATGAAGACCATAATGGTTGCAAATGATTTGCGGGAGTTTGTGATCAATGGGTTCAATGATGTGACTGATCCGACAACATATGCAACCTTCAAAAGGCCATTATTTCTAGAATAGTGGTAGCTAACTATGGAAAGGAAGCTTGGGAAATACTCCAAACTAGTTACAAAGGGACTGATAAAGTTAGATTGGTGAAGCTCCACATGCTTCGAAGAGATTTTGAGACTCTCCAAATGAAGGACAATGAGTTTATCTCAGAATTTCACACAAGAATCTCTAGTTTGATAAACCAATTGAGGGTAAATGGACAATCCATTGAAGAGCAGAGGATTTTGGAGAAAATCCTCAGAATTCTACCCTCAAAGTTTGATGTAGTAGTGATTGTCATTGAAGAGGAAAAATAACTCTCAACATTGATTGTTGATGAGTTGATGGGTTCCCTACAAACCCATGAGAAACGCTTAAATAAGTCTACAAATTCTTCCCATGAGCAAGATTTCAAAGCTCAAGCCAACACAAGAGGTGGGGGGAGATGTAGAAATAGATCCATAAAAAGCTCAAGAGGAAGAGGTAGAGGCAGATCTAGATGTGGAAGTGTTGGATAAGATAGCTCAGGGCGAGCACACAACCAAGAGGGAACAAGTAGTTCTCATTTCAGCTCTGAACAAGCCAAGAAGAATAATAACTCGAGTCAGAAGTGCGACAAGAGAAATGTTGAATGTTATTATTGCCATAAGTTTTGTCATTATGCAAGTGACTACTGGAAAAGGCAATCTAATCAGTCCAAGCAAAGTGAAAATGTGGCCGATGAAAAAGTGGTTGAAAGCAATCAAAAAAAGGCCTTCATCATGTGTAAAATTGCTAAGCAAGGTAGTGATGAGGTATTGTTTTTAGATAGAGGCCATGTAGCAACCACATGAGTGGTAATGAAATTTTATTTTCTTTCATTGATAAGAATCTCAAGTGTGAAATAAAAATAGGGAACAATGAAATAGTTCCAGTTGTGGGTGAAGGGTCTATTATGTTTTGCACCGAGCAAGGTGAGAAGGAGTTTGAAAATGTATATTTTCCCCCTAGTATAAGGAAAAATCTCATGAGTATTGGATAGCTTATCCTAAAAGGATATAAAGTGTTGATGGAAAAAGGTGAATTCATTATTTATGAGAAGGACGAAAGTAAGAAAATAATTGTAGCACTTCCAATGATAAATAATAGAATGTTTCCCTTATAGTTAGAGAGGTCTTTCTTAGCCCATTCCATAGCTGCAACCCCCAAGCATGGAAAATGTATATTATTATAGTAGCAAGAATCCTTCAAGATAGTCATTCAAGACCCTACTAAGCTTTGGAATCTTAGGTATGGACACTTAGGCTATGTTGGTTTAAATATTTTTTCAAAAAAGGGAATGGTTGGAGGTTTACCAACCATAGTAGAGCCTTGTGGTAGATGTGAAGCCTACATTTTAGGCAAGAAACATAGGTAGCTTTTTCAATTAGGAAATTCTAGAAGGGAAAAGAGCACCATTGGAGTTGGTGCACACTGATTTATGTGGCCCTATGCAAATAATTTCTATGGTAAGATCCAATATTTTATGACCTTCATAGATGATTATAGTCATACGACATGGGTTTAAGGCCCAAGCTAAAAAGGAGAGTGGACATTTCATCAAGGTTCTCAGGTCAGATAGAGGGGGAGAGTATACCTCCAATCAGTTTCTGAATTTTTGCAAGCAACAATGCATTAAGAAGGAGCTAACAACAACCTATACTCCATAGAAAAATGGAATGGTTGAGAGGAAAAATAGAACCATTGTGGAGATGGAAAGAATTATGCTTAATTCCAAGAGACTCCCAAATGAATTTTGGTGTGAAGCTATAGCAACAACGGTATATTTGATAAACAGAATTCCTACAAAGGCAGTTTGTGACAAGATTCAACAAGAGACATGGACAAAATGCAAGTGGATGGTTGAGCACTTGAGAGTGTTTAGGTGTGTGGCATATGCACTTGTGCCAAAAGAGAAGAGGAAAAAGTTAGATGAAAAGGGTGAGAAATGTATCTTCATGGGCTATAGTGAAGAGTCCAAAGCCTACAAGCTATATAACCTAGTCGCCAAGAAAATTGTTATTTGCAGAGATGTGGAGTTCTTAGAGTATGATTCATGGGACAACTTGATAGATCCTGACATCTCTATACTACTCTTGACAACTTTAGTTGATGAATAAAAAGAGTATGAAGTGCAACAAGATGATGTTATGGAGCCCCTAATAGCTCCCAATAGCTTCAAACCACTTTGGACTAGTGCATAGATAGGGTTTGATCAAAAAAGAAGCAACAGTAGTGAAAATTCAGACCCCAATCTCACCTCCTTAATGCCAAGAAAGACCAAGAGTCTAAGGGAGATCTACTGAAATGAAAGGTATGATGAAGAGTTTGATGAAAGTATGAATTTTTCATTATTTTCTTATAGTGATCCAATTTATTTTGAGGATGCTTTCAAAGATAATAAATGGTCTCAATCCATGGATGAGGAGATAGATACAATAGAGAGGAATAGAACATGGGAGCTAATTGGTTTTCCTCACAACAAGCAAGTAATTGGAGTGAAATGGTTTTATAAGACCAAAAGCAATATCGATGGAAGAATAGAGAGGCATAAGGCAAGATTAGTTTTTAATGGATACAAATAGTAGTTTGGGAGAGATTATGATGGGACATATGCTCTGATTGCAAGGATGGAAACTATACAAGAATTCATAGCAATTGCATCCCAACACAAGTGGAAGGTGAATCAAATGGATGTGAAGTTTTCCTTATTGAATCGAGTGTTGAAAGAAGTGTATGTGGAGCAACCACCTGGTTATGAAGTTCCAGGTTAAGAAAACAAGGTATACAGACTAGAGAAAGCTCTTTATGGGTTGAAGCAAGCACCATGGGCATGGTACAATAGGATCGACTCATATTTGTTGAGTAATAGATTTAGCAAAAGCGATGGTGAGCCCACTTTTTACATCATGGTAGTTGATGGTAAGATTTTAATTGTTGTCTTCTATGTTGATGATTTAGTTTTCACTAGGGATGATTATTTCCTCATTGCTGATTTTAAAGAGGCCATGAAAAGAGAATTTGAAATGAAAGACTTAGGTCTCTTAAGGTATTTTCTAGGCATAGAAGTAAAAAAAATGCATGATGGTATATTTATCTCTCAAGAAAAGTATGCAGCAGAGATTTTGAAGAGCTTTAAGATGTAGGATAGCAAGTCTACCCCATACCAACATCCATAGGTTTGAAGTTGAGAAAAGAATATTGCAATAGCAATGTGAATCCGACCATGTATAAGAGTTTGGTCGGAAGTTTGATGTATATAACAACAAAAAGGCCTGATATAATGCATAGTGTAAGTCTAATTTCTAGATTTATGGAGACTCCAAAAGATTCACATTGGCATGCAGGTAAAATAATCCTGAGGTATGTGAATGGAACCAAAGGATATGGCATCTTGTATAGTGCAGAAAATGATTATGGGCTGGTTGGTTACACAGATAGTGATTGGGCAAGGAGTGTGGATGATAGAAAGAGCACATCTATATATGTGTTTCACTTGGGATCGGGAGTCATTTCATGGGCTTCCAAGAAACAACCCATAGTTTCCCTATCTACAACTGAGGATGAGTATATAGCAGCAAATGTGGTAGCATGCCAAGCTATTTGGCTAAGGAGTGTTGAATAAACTGGATACTGAGAGGGGGAGTGAATCAATATCCACACAAACTTATTGAACAAGTACTGAAAAATTTATTCTAGCATAGAATAGATTAAAGTAATAATCTAACATTAAGTTCCACAACACATGAACACCATATTTTATGTGGAGAACCTAGAGTTGGAAAAACCATGGTGAGGATTAACTCAGAGTATATAAACTATATCAATACTAAAAATAAGAGGCTCACTGCCACATACAAAAGCTCACTACTTACAAGGACTTACTGTCCAAAAATGGAAGTTCACTGTCTACAAAAATGTAAACATAAAATGGCTAGCAGCCAGAGTTGAACTAAGAAGATACACCACATGTGCAGGCTCAGTTCCTTTGATGCTTAATGTATTCCTTGATATTCAATCATTGTTCGAACAATACGTTCATACATACACTTCTTACTCCCTTCGCATTCACATTCAATGCTCTTCATCACTTCCTCGTATTGTTTCCTTCTCATCTTCTAACCATCTTGTATATGTACCTGATGTAACCACATGCATTGATTAGGTCAGCTTGATCAATGCAAAACATATTTTTCAAGATGATAACTTATCGGCTTCATAACAAAAGTATTTCACCCGTGTCAGCCAAGATTAGCTTAATACCAAAATGCAATCTCAAGAATCGATTCCAATGCATTACCTGATCATATGAACATCTAAAAATACATATATACATGCTTCCAACTGTTATAAGCCTTTTTCCAAAACCTCGGATTATACTGATTTCCGGAGAAGATATCTAGACCAACATACCAGAGATATCAAATCAAATACCAAATAGAATAAGTGTGATCCTCACATCATTACTCATTACCAGACCAACATGGTGACATCAATGACAATATATGAAAAACTTCCAACAAGGAGGACCTTAGTAGATTTGAAGGAAGAACATTATGATGGAACAATTATATTTTGTGACAATGTTTCATCAATAGCTTTGACAAAGAATCCAATTTTTCATGGAAGAAGCAAGCACATTGAAATCAAGTATCATTTTATAAGAGAATTAGTTGAGAAAGGTGAAATGAAAATGAAATTTTGTAGGTTTGAGCAGTAGCTTGCAGACATTTTTACCAAACCATTGAGTAGAGATCGATTTGAATGCCTAAGATGAAATTTAGGTATTGTTTATTTGTATGAAGAATGATGTTGTTTGACAAGTCAGTCAAAGGGGGAGTGTTGGAAATATTTAATTTTTTGATTGAGCCTTTCTCACATCAACTCCCCTATTTCACCTACCTATCAAGAGGCTCCTTTCAATGAAATTTTTTTTGGGATCTTCTTCCCTGTTTTGCCCTTGAATCAAGAATTTATTATGTTAGGTAAATTTGAATTTTGAGAGGGAATTTTTCGAAGAAGAAATGAATAGATAAAAATAAGGAATGAAAGAATTTAGTTGGAGAGTTGCAAGTTTTTGCAAGAAGTTGCAGTAGCAACAACAGAGAATATTTTGAGAATAATTTCAGAATGTGTGCAAGGAGCACTTGATAGCTCCAGATTGTTCAATGTGTGCGGGGAGCCAAAAATAGCTCCAAGTAGCTCCAGATTGTTCAATATGTGCAAGGAGCAGTAGATAGCTCTAGGTAGCTCCAGATTGTTTAGTGTTTGCAGGGAGTAGAAGATAGCTCCAGGTAGCTTTAGATTGTTCTATGTGTGTAGGGAGCAATAAATAACTCTAGATGAATAGGAAGAAGAGTGAGCTCTGAGAAGCTCCAGATTTTTGTGTGTGTGTGCAGATCTAGATTGTTGTCAAAGTAGTTTATAGTTTCAATTTTAGAAATCATTTTTTAAATGTTATTTTCTGAGTTAATAAAACAAACAAAAGTTTGCATGCCCAATTGTGTGTCTCCAATCAATTTGTTTTGTTATTCCACATTTTATTTTGGTATTCCTAGTTGATTGGGAAATAGAGCACCAACTCTATGCATTTTATTTGTATTTGGGATTTAGAAATTCCCTTCATTATATCTTTGGTGATATGAAAAATTTGTACAATTTGACAGAAAACTATATTAGAATTTGGTTGATGCACCAAATATCTCACCATAACAAAAAAAAAAAAGGAATCCATCTTTAACTGCATGTATTTCACATCTCCATCACGTAAATGTACCTAGTCCAAGAAATTTAATAGAAAAATAATTCTACAACCTAACCATATCTTGCAAAAAAAATTCCAAAATCTTTTGTGGGCATGAGCGGAGAGGATGCTACTAAGGTAATGAGATAAATTCTTATACTTATTCTGTGCTAAGAACAATTTGTAATAGTGTTCCATGAGGTTGCATTTCTTTGGAGTAATTTTCTAAACAATTCATGTGATTTGACATTCTCATATTTGTAGACATGTCGATTGGAATGCTTTTGTTCATGATCTTTGGAAAAACCATCTTCCATTATGGTTTGATGGATTCCTCATTATTCACATGATTATTTACATTGGAATGAAATTTCAAAGCATGCATTGGGCTGCTAAATGTTTTTCACAACTATATTGGGCACTGAAAGAGGTTCTAAAACCTTTTAGCACTTTGAAATGTTTGAACTTTCACGTTTATTTTTCTCTTCAAATTGGTTGTTGATATTTTGTGTTTTTTTCATACCTACATCGACTTCTGACATCTAACCTCATAAAAATTTTGAAAAAAAAAATTCAAATTAAAAATTTATTTTATGGAGGATACAATGATATTTAAAGTTTTGATTAATGTTTAAAACTCAATAGCAATGATCTAAGTAGAATTTTTAAATTTTCATGCCTTTCAATTGGAGGATTCTTTTTAAGAAAAAATTAACCAAATGATGAACCTCATTCCAAGAGAATAACCCATCAATTATGTCTACTTTGGATATCTAAAACTCATATTTTAATTGTTTCCATAAATTACCAACCAAGAAATTAAATTTTTAAAATATTTAAATCCAAAAAGAGTTTCAACCAAAAAAAAATCACCAATATCTTTGATGATGCCAAGAACACTACTATAAAACCATTTTATTACATCTTACATGGTTTGTGATATTTAATTATTTTCTAATTTGACAAGGTCAAAATGAGTGCAAAAATCTCATAAAACAAACCCTGCATAAAATTATAGGCGAACAAACACTCTCGATTAGAAAAAAAATTATATCATGGTGTAGAAAAGTATACCTTACATGGTTGGATTATCATAATGAGCTTTTTCACATGATAATAATTTCAACACAAAGTTGAATATTGGGCTAAATCAAAGTACAAGTAGCAACGATCAATGCTACAACCATTCAACAATGATCTATACGATCCATACTATAACTCCTTTTAGTTTTAGTAATTATATTTGTGAGCAATGAAATAATTATTCCATGTATATGAGTGCTCTGACTATAAATCTCGTGTTCCTACATGAATAGAAATAAAGTAGCTCTTATAGTGGTCAAAATTTATACATTAAATTATATGGTTTCTGGGATAATATTTGTCCTTGAATGATTATTGTTTTTTTTGAAATAAAAATATTAATTCTTGTAAAATATTTTCAACATATTTGTGACCTTTTTCAATTAGATACACCAATCGATCCATAATCCATTTGTATATTGTCTTTTAGAGGTTGTTTCTTCCATTTTTTGTTCCAACATATTTTTTTGGAATGGTTATTCAATCCACAAATACTACAAGGATGAAGATCACAAAACTATTTTTTTTATTTTCATTCTTATCACAATAATATCATTGTATGTGTTGTATTTCTTAAATAATTTATTTAAACTTATAACACTTGTAACACCATTTTTATTTCTACTAACATATCCAACGCCTTCATTTTTTTCCCTCACTATTGGCTCAATGGGCTCTATAATTCCTTGTCCATATTTTCCCAAACCTTTTCCTTCTTATCCCATTATTTTCATTCTCTTATATCAAAATTTCTTTCGATAACATTCTTTTTCATTATCCTCACAACTAGCAAGAGTTGCAGATTCAAAAATATCATTCTCTCCAACCTTACACTCTATATTCAATGAAACTTTAGCTATAACACACAAATCATTTACATATAGTTTTACAATCTTGCTCCCACTCCTGCTCGTTTGAAGTTTGAATTTCTGCTCACATGGTGGACTCCGTCATGGGGGTACCCAAGGGTCCCCTGCCCCCCCAGACCCGTGCTCTCCTCCTTTGAGGATGTGTCTGGTGGGTACCCCCTCTATGGGATCTGTTCTTTCTCCTATGGGCATTTTGCGGGATGTGGCACCTCCGGGAATCTCTTTTGTGCCGGTGGTTGAGCTTCCTCCGACTGCTGGTTGGAAAAATGTTCTGAACAGTGGGTATCTGGCCTCCTCGTTGTCGGTCCCCCCTGAGCCGATCACGTTTTCTAATGTTGTGTTTGATATTCCTGATACGGTTAGTGACAAAATCCTTTCCTCTATGGAGAATGTGGTGGTGGGGAGATTCCTCTCCTCTCATCCTACGATGGATATGGTTAGAAAGTGGGTGACTGTGAAATGGAGGCTTAAGGGTAGTGTGGAGGTCCACACGATGGCTAGCGGTCTCTTCCTTTTTCGGTTTGCTGCTGCTGAGGATTTGGTGCATACTCTATCATTGGGCCCATGGGTTTATGGGAAACATAGCCTCGCTTTGTGTAGGTGGAAGCCTGGGTTTGATCCTCCTGTAGACCTTAACATGTCGGCTCCTCTTTGGGTGCAGCTGCTATGCTTACCTCTTGAGTTTTGGGATGAAGCCATTTTCAAGGCTGTCGGTGACTCATTGGGTCAATACGTTACTTCGGATGCTGTCACTAAATCTAAATCAAGGTTAGTATTTACTCGTTTCTGTGTCAATATTTGCATAGATAAAGTTCTTCCTAACTCTATCAAGCTTTGCTCCAAGTTGGGAAACTGGGTACAACCTATTTGTTATATAAACGTAGTGGTTTATTGTCAAAGGTGTGCCAAAGCTAGGCACCTTATCACTGATTGTAAATCATCAGTCAGTAGGGAGGTTATGGATGTGCATGACCCCAAGATTTCATCTAATCCCAAGTTTTTGGTGGTGGAAGCCTTGAGGCCTTCGGGTGGTTCGGAGATTGTCCCCCTAGATTTGGTTCAGTCTCCTGTGCTTCCTCCGTGTTCCCACTCACCTGGTGCTCCTCACCCTGTCTCAAACCCTAGTGACTCTTCGGTGTTGGGAACCTTCACTTGGGAGGTCTCATTGTCTCAGGATCTTGGTTCCTCAGTTTTCATTGCTTTGTCAATGGGGCCTTCTGAAGAGGGCTTTGGCCCTGGTTCTTCGGTTGTTGATCTGCTGTCCTTTACTTTGGGGACCTATGGGGATTTGGTTGAAGAGGGTGAAATTTGGGAGGAAGAATGCTTCTATTTGGTTGAAGAATCTACTGAAAACCTGGAATGTTTAAAGTTGGAGAAAGTTGAAGAGGAAGGGATCTGGACCATGCCTAAGAAGAAGGCAGATGTCGGTGGGGATTCCAAGCCTGGGAGGCCCTCACAGAGATCCACCAGAACACATGAAACGATAAAATGAGATTGCCCTGGGGAAGCAGAGGACATTAGAGGTTTCCTCAAAAAAAGGTCAGAGATGAGGATTATGTCTTTGAATATTCGGGGATTTAATAGTTCGCACAAATAGCATGCCCTGAAGAACTATATAGTGGAGCATAAGATTGATGTTTGTTTCCTGCAAGAAACCAAGACGATGAAGATTAATTTTGAGAAGGTTGTTAGCTTTATTTGGCCTAATGTTTCTTTTATCCACAGTGATGCTGAGGGAGCTTCGGGGGGGTTGGCAGTGCTTTGGAATCCTTCCAGTTTTCAGGGTCAGGAATTATTTCATTGTAAAAATAGCATTGGGGTTTCGCTCTTTGTTAATGGAGAAGTTTGGTCAATAATTAATATTTATGCCCCCAACCAGAGGAACTCGAGGAATTTCCTTTGGAGAAACATGGTGACTCAAATTAATAGGAATAAAGGTGGTCAGTGGCTTGTTGTTGGAGATTTTGACTCTCCCTTGCTACCATCTGAGAAAAGTGGGGGTCTCCTGGATTACACTGACAACATGACTGATCTGGCAAACTTTTTGTGTTCTTTGGGGTTAATTGATATTGATCTTCAGGGACAGTGTTTTACCTGGTCTAATAGAAGGGCTGGTGTTGATCTAATTCAGGTTAGGCTTGACCGTTTCCTCTGTTCTCCCCATTGGACCAATACCTTAGGATCCAACCTAGTTTCTCTTCCTAGGACGGTTTCTGATCATAACCCTCTCCTGCTAACCACTAATATTCGTCCTTCAAGCAGGCCTTATCCCTTTCGTTTTGAAATAATGTGGAACTCTCACCCCGATTTCAAGAAGAAAATTGCTAAATGGTGGAATATCCCTGTACAAGGGTCTCCTATGTTCAGGCTATGTTACAAACTCAAGCATATTAAACTGATGGTTAAAGGTTGGAACAAGAATGTGTTTGGAGATGTTTTTCAAAGGAAAAAATAGCTTGAGGGGAGGTTAAAGATTCTACAGAAGAATATAGATGAGGGAGATGTCAGTCAACAGATTAATAATCAGGAAAAGGATGTCAGAAGGGAATGGTTAAAAGTTCTAAAAAATGAGGAGGTATTCTGGAACCAAAAATTGAGGATCCAATGGTTGAGAGAAGGAGATAGGAACACGTTTTTTTTCACGTATCTGCTATCAAACATCGAAAAAGGAACCAAATTTCTAAACTAATAAGTAACTCTAGGGAGGTGATTTCTGATCAAGCTCTTATTAAGTCCTATGCAGTTAATTATTTCATGGAGGCTCTCTCGACCCCTACAGGGGTGCCCAACTCGACACTAGATTTTTTTGTTCTCCAGGACCTCCCTGCGTCCATCTCTCTAGAGGATAACTTGGGCATTCTTAGGAGTGTTTCCATGGAAGAGGTTCGGTTGGCTACTTTTAACATGGGGGCATTCGAAGCTCCTGGTCCTAATGGGTTCCCCCCTATGTTTTTTTAAGTTTTTTAGGATACTGTGGGCTGGGACCTTGTGCTCATGGCTAGTGACTTCTTTCAATCTAGTAAGATCCTCAGACAAATGAATCACAACTTCATTGCCCTTGTACCTAAGATTAGTGAGCCACTTTCTATGGCTGACTTTCGGCCTCTTAGTCTATGTAACACCATCTATAAGATCTTCTCTAAGAGTCTTGTTAACCATCTCAAACCCCTACTTGATAAAATTATTAGCCACACCCAAAAGGGGTTTGTCCCGGGTCGACATATTCTTGATGCTGCTTTGACTATCCATGAACTATTTCACTCAATAGATAGAGGTAATAATGCGGGAATGGCACTTAAACTTGATAAATCCAAAGCCTATGACAAGGTTCTGTGGGAATTCATTCCAAAGGTCCTAGCTAAATATGGCTTTAACAGGTTGGTCATTGAGCTCATTATGGAGTGTGTTAGAACTATTAAGTTTTTGGTCTTGGTTAATGGATCCTCCTGTGGTTTTTTCTCTGTTGGTAGAGGGCTCAGGCAGGGAGAACCTCTTTCCCCCTACCTCTTTATTATGGTTGTCGATGTGGTTAGTAGGAATTTTACTAGTCTGCTATCAAAGGGCTCCATATCTAGTATTAGAGTGGCTACCTCTCTTTGCCCGATTGTTGTGCAGCAATTCGTGGATGATACTTTTCTTTTTGGGAAGGCCTCAGTTATGGAGGCTAGGAAATGAAAAGCTTATCTTAATAGCTATGCCTCCTACTCCGGACAGTGCATCAACTACAACAAGAGTAAGATTTACTTCTTTAATTGCTCTCCTACTTTGGAAAATAGGGTGACTGCGATTCTCAGATGTGTCAGTGATTCTCTCCCATCGGTGTATCTGGGGCTTCCACTTACGGTTAAGGAGGTTCAAATAGAGTTTTGGAACTCCATTTTGGAGAGGATTCAAAGGAAATTGGCTAGGTGGAAGGGATCTTTAGTTAGTCATGCTAGCAAATTACAGCTCCTTACTGCGGCCATACAAGGTATACCCACTTACTTTCTAGCTATCTTTAGGATGCCCATGTATATAGTGGAAAAGTTAGAAAGAATTCAAAGGAATTTTCTTTGGGCCGGTGCTAAGGAAAAAAAGAAAATTGCCTTGGTTAAATGGGAAAAGGTTAGTTGGGCTAAAATTTATGGGGGGCTTGGAATAAGGAAGATTGCTCCCTTTAATAGGGCACTGATTGCTAAGGTTGGGTGGGATCAATTAAGGAACTCCAAGAACTAGTGCAAAATCCTGAATGCTAAGTATCTTCAAAATAGGCCTTTGATTGATTGTATTTTAGAACCCCACCCTCTTGGTTCTGTTATCTGGAGGAGTATTTGCAGCATTCAAAGCCTTCTAAAAAAAGGGATAAAATGGAAAATGGGGAAGGGATCAAAATTAAATTCTCGGAAGATGCTTGGCTCTTAGATTTCCCTCTGGCTTGTTCCAATTTTTGGGGGGTGATGAGTGTTGCTCAAAGATTATTTGGGATTTATATCAGACTATGTGTTTGGCCCTGTTGGTGCTAGGATTTGGAGAGAGCTATCCCTATGTTGCTCCCACTCACCGATTCTTAGTTGTCTTGCTAAATCCATCTAGGTGTTACTCTCCAATTTTAGATTTCCTTCCTATGACAAAGAGGATGAATTCTTTTGGGCTTTAAATAAATAGGGGGACCTCTCAGTTAGATCCTCTTACAGACTGCTGACTAATGATAGTTCTATGGAGGAACACTGGAGGATGGTTTGGAATAGGCGCATGATCCCTAAAATAAATTTCTTCTGGTGGATGGCCTGCCACAATAGGATTCTGACCCAGGACAATTTGAGAATCCAGGGATTATGCTTTCCCAATAGATGTTTTCTCTGCAAAGAGGGGGAAGAAACTATTAATCACCTCTTACTACACTGCCCGTATGATGCTGAAGTGTGGGGGATGGCTATTGAGAAACTTGAGATATAGTGGGTTATGAGCAAGGACCTCATTTCATTTATTTTGGGTTGGAATGGGCCTTTTGGTATCCTTTGGTTAGTGAAATTTGGAGATAGACCCCCCCTATCATAGGTTGGTGTTTATGGAAGGAGAGGAATAACTGGGTCTTCAGGATTATTGAGCGGAGCCCCAAGGAGGTGTTTGGGATTGGTGTTTAGCTCATATAGGAGAATATCTTACTCTTTGATGGAAAACTTTCAGAGTTTGGGCCGAGGGACTTTGAAATAAAAATGGCCAAGGAATGGCACCAAGATTTAAATGCTAATGCTTTTGACAATGAGAAACTTTTAGCTAGGAGAAATACCAAATGGGAGCCTCCGGATTAGGGATGGTTTAAAATGAATTTTGATGGAGCTGCTAAAGGGAATCCAGGAAGGGCAAGTATAGGTGGGATTATAAGAGATTCCTTGGGAAAAATGGTGGCAGGGTTTGCTGGTGGCATCGGGGTTCAGTCGGCTCTTGTTGCTGAGGCTCGTGCGCTATTCATGGGACTCAAAATTGTTGTTTGGCTAGGGATTGTTAATCTCCATATTGAGGGAGATTCCAAGGTGGTGACAGACCCGGTGAAAAATGAAAGATACTTTGGTTGGAACACCAAGGACATTTTGATAGATGTTATCTTCCTTATGTCCAAATTAAGAAATAAAAAAGTGTCTCATATTTATAGAGAAGGCAATTGTGTGGCGGATGTGTTGGCGAATCTTGGCTCGGGGTGGGTCTCAGCTAGATGGTGTATCGCGTTTTGGGGAATGGGGTTACTTGATTTATTTCCTAATTACATTTGGAGAAGTGAGTGTGTTAATAATGATGGGACCATTCATGATGAGTACTGGTTGTGTTCTAGTGGTTTCGCACTAGCTAACTTAGCTGGTGGTTACTTCAGCTTTTTATGGCGGGTTTCTAAATTTATCTTGTTGGTTTATCTGCATGGGATGTCATGCCTTTCCTACTTATCTGCCAACTTCTGCCTCCTCCACTATTTTCAAAAAATCATTAATTGTTATGTCTTTTCTCACTGCTGCATATTTCCCTTCCACGCGTGTTATTGGTTTGAGAGGATTACTAGCTATAATCCCTGCATTAAACATCCTTTTATGTTTCTTGTTCGCAATGTTTGGCTCTGGTGTTTGTTACAGCACTGTGGTTTTCCTAAGCAGGCTGACAAAATGGGTGGAGATTGTGTGCGGATGGAGCCAAATAGTTGTGATGAATTCTGAAACAACCCTCTTGTACGACACATTTGTGTGGAGGGTGGAATTGCCCCACTTATGGAACGACTGGTCGGCCATGATCCTATTCTTTCGGGTCAATTTGCTAGTTCTTGGAAGGACAGAAGGGTTTCTGTTGGGGGGATTTCATTTGAAGTTAGCGAGGATGTCATTGCATAGGCCATGAGCTTGAGGTGCAAAGGGAAGAAATACCCTAAACACACCAAAAAGCCAAACCACGAAAGCCTTAAGGTGTTCTTCAGAGGTGAGGAGACTCTGGTTAGGAATCAGGCTGGGTTTGAAAGAGCTGAGCTCCCGAATCCATGGGACATGGTCTGCATGGCTCTGATGAAATATGTGACGCTAGAAGGTAGGTACAAAAAGTGTTTCTTCTATCATTTCCCTCTACTTAACCATCTTAGACATAAAATGTTGCTTAGCTTTCCATTTTTCCTTCTTATGGACCTGGAAAGCTTGGTGGAGAAATGTAATGCAGTGGCTTGTCATAATCCCAATGATCTCCCACCTCTCCCGCTCCACCAGGGGCTTATCCTCTGCCTGTACCACTTCCATCTTGCTCTTTGTCCGCCTAAAACCATTACTGTCCGTGTCGAGAACATTGAACCCATCTCCTCGATTCATATCTCCCCGATTGAGTCCAAGAGCCCTCCTTTGACTGACATGGTGGGGAGTGTCAAAACTAATTTAGCCACCAAAAATCTTAAGGGTGGATTAGGCATGGCTCATGCTAGTGCGGCAGAAGGGCTCTATGAGCTAAAGGCCACCCAAGTGGGCACGACTGATAATGTCACTAAGCTGAAGAAAGGTAAGGAGAAATGCATGCAGGCCATGACTGTTAAGGAGGGCAAGGGGAAGAATGTTATTGGGAAATATTCTAGAGGGGATACGTTTGTGGGGATCACAGAGTTGACTGGTGGGGAAAGTGTTAGGAGGAGATTGGGGAGGCTGGCCAAGAACAACAAAAAGAGATTAATTATTGAGGACTCGGAGGTGGAGCAATCTAATAGCAAGGGCTATAAGGAGGAAGAGTTTGAGGATGAGATTGATTACATGGGAGAGAGGCCCCTGCCTACTTCGATGGACAACAAGTTTCCTAGCTAGGGTTCTGACTCGCACACTCCGTTGGTGACTGAGCCTGGTGGGTTTCAGGAGACTAGGGATATTGGGGAAGATGCTGACATGCTGGCGAAGAGATTGAACACCTTGGACAAAATATTTAAGGGCTTGACCCGCTTCACAATGAAACTGAGCCACTTTGTTACTAGTGCACTGTCAAATGTCATAAAAGAGGAATTGGAGGGGAATAATAGCCAGGAAAATAAGGAGTGGGTGGGTGATGAGGCGGTTGACCTCCTGATCAAGAACTCAGATGAGGCCAGTTAGCTGCTCCTGTTGCTGGTCTGTCGGTTGTTTTTCGGCTATTGGTGTGCT
Organism: Sequoiadendron giganteum; assembly: GCA_007115665.2. NCBI lineage: Eukaryota > Viridiplantae > Streptophyta > Pinopsida > Cupressales > Cupressaceae > Sequoiadendron > Sequoiadendron giganteum. The sequence continues at coordinate 126,816,474 of CM021103.1, read as the reverse complement.
ATCGTTGGGCTATCTCTAGTTTTTTTTCTTTTCTATTAATGTTTTTTGTTTATGTTTAGTCCTTTTTTGGCCCTAGTGGCTCGTTGTGAGGGGTACAACACCCCGTAAATGTTGTTTAACTTTTCAAAAACACACAAATCATTTGTGTCACAAAATATATCAAATAATGTAGGCTTAGACTTTAGATACTTATTTTCCTTTATGTAGGCTTCGTGTAATTGACTTAACATAATATTTTCTTCTCTCATTTTTGATATATATCTTCATTTTGTGACCTATTTTCCTCTTCCAATTTTTCATGTATCTTTCTAATTTTCTCAAGCTCTTCTTTCAATGTATTATTTTACACATGAAGGGTTTTTTTCTATTTTCTCTTTCACCAATCTTTCAAATGAAAATAGTAGATGTAGATATAATTTCTTCTAAAGCTATATTCTTCTCACTTATCATTTACCACATGTAATTTTCTTCTCAAATCAATAGTAATTTTGAAAACTTCAACCTCTTCAAAATATTAAATCTTCTCCTTTAAAAGAGGTGACTCCATACAAAAAAAAAGAAAAGGAATAGATAGATCTAAAGATATTTGAATAGGTATCATGCTTGGAGAGATGTGTCTATTACATGATAAACTACATAACAAATATATTAGAGTGTGATAAAATATAAATTATATTTTTAATATATGTTTCATATAATTTAATCTCAAATTGAATATTTTGCAATGAATTTTGTCATGTTTTGGAAGAGAAAACCATAAAATTGAACCATTAAATATTATTTTTGTAAATTTAATTTTGGGGGAGAGAGAGGGAGGGGGGGTAGGCTAATAACAATTTTTTATCATGAGATTTTATTTTTTCTATCAAATCTATATGTAGCATTTGAATCATAAGTATGAATTTTGGTCCATGTTTTGATTTATATATAAGGCGGTCAAGTCTTCATGCCAAGTTATGTTTTTTGGGAGTTCATCTTCATTTAAAGTTTTATTTCTCCATTCTAAATTTCCTAATAAGTGACACAAGTTTCTATAAAACTAAGAAAATTCTAACTATTGTGGTATGACTATAATTTAGTCTTAAAAAAAGGTGGGAAAAACCCCATTTTTTATGGGTCAAAATTCAACAATCTAAAGGTATTATGTAAAACTATAAAGGTATACACTTATCAGTTGTAAGGAAAACATGTATAGTAATGATCAATAGGATTTGAAGCATTGAGAGTAAAATATATTTTTGGGAAGCTGGATCCCATACTTTCTCAAGAGACTTCTCTTTTTTGTATTGAATAATGTAAAAAAAGGAATTACAAATATAATAAAAAATAGTGCAACAAAGAGTCTGAGAATAAAAGGACAACTAGAATGAACATCACAAGATGAAATATAAAAAATTTAGCTATGCAAAAATAATAACAATATCACAACTGAGAAATAGCAACCAACAATACAGTATTTGCCATTAAGACAAAATTTAGCTATGAAAAAAACAAACAATCACCTAGCTAAGAGTGGCAAACAACATAAGAAACTTAACTAACCAAATTCATTACACTTTAAAACTAAAAAAGTGTATTTATATTTGCCACCATGAATTTCCCCTGTGTGTAGTGCAAAAGCTAATGTTTAATCTCATCCAAATGCTTGTTGATGTCACCATTTTTGAGCTTCATCTTCCATTTTGAGCATAAAATGATGAATTGAAACATGATGTCAACGTAAAAATTTAGAATATCGATATCCAAATGCAAAAGTTGATTAGAAAAAATTGCTAAACATTTTATTTTCCATAAAACAACAAAATATATTGTCTCATAGAATCAACAACTATATTCCTATGAATTTTAACATCAAACAACGCTTCTTTCCAACATAAAGCATGATCAAACACAATAGGTAACTAACCAAAAAATATGTTCCATTTTACTTTTTCTCTAAAATAGTCTCAAAAAATATGTTTAATGGTTTCACTCCACTGACAAAATGGGCATTTTGACTGCTTGAATTTTCAAACATTTTATCCTATACCCTATAGAAAACTTCTAGTGTAATATTTTCCAAGTCAAAATTTGTGCATTGACCTCTAACTTGAACTTCCAAATTTGAGCATTTAAAAGACTTCTTATTCTTTGCATTATTTGAAATGCTATCAGGGAGGTTCATTTTTTATTTGTAGCTGGTAGGAAATCTCAATGTTAGTTTCTTGTTGCTCAAGTAGTTTAGATCTCCTTATAAGTTAATAGTTTAGATTTCAAAGTTTAAATAGTTTGGATTTATAAAGTCTATCATCAAATTTCAAATTTTGTGTTTGCAACCACTACAACAATGGACAAACAAAACTAGCACTAAATATTTAGATTGATTAAAAGAAAAAATCACATGAAATTAAAAATATCAAATAGGAACTTATATTTTTCAAACAATTCTAAATATTATGAATAGAACCTAAAAGTAAATGAATAGATTGATTAAAAGAGAAAATAACATGAAATTAAAAATATCGAATAGGAACTTCTATTTTTTAAACAATTCTGGATATTAAGAGTAGAACCTAAAAGTAAATGAATAGATTGATTAAAAGATAAAATAACATGAAATTAAAAATATCAAATAGGAACTTCTATTTTTCAAACAATTATAAATATTATTTTTCCTTTTAACACTTTTTTTACATAAAATGCCTTATTCTTTAATATCCTCATTTTATGTTCACTACTCCAAAAATAGATTGTTTATTGTTTTATTTATGCTTCTTACATAATGTATTATAGATTGTTTATCACTATTATTATTGTTATATTAAGTAATTTAATTTTTTTTATCTGTAATGCCCCGCCAAGTAACCTTAAAAGGAAGTTGCAATTAACATCATAAGCGAACCAATTTTATTTTTTTTATAAAGTGCATTTAACATACACATTCACTTACTAGTTAACAACAACCTCTAAGGCTACAAGGTTAGGATTACTTAAACCCACACATACATATTACATATAACCATAGCATTATGAACCTTATGATATAAACATCATACATCATAAGAATACCACATAACATAATAAGATAATCAACCAAGATACAATCTCATAAACATTATCTTAATCTAATAGATACATCACTCATTCTCAGAATGAGGCAATAGTAGAAAAAATTACAATTACAAAATTCCACCTCATAAACATAAGAGGGATAAAATAACTTATACAAGTTAAAATATTACAATGCAAGATAATACAACAAGAACCGCGAGCTGTCCATCTGGATGTCTCGCCACCAAGTACTGAAGATCAATGGGGACCCAACGGTTTTGGTGCATGTTCCACCCTACCAATGTGGTACCCGAAGGCCCACCCCCCATGCTAGGAGATAGTAACAAAGTAACATGGACAAAGATTCTACTACCTCTAACCAAAGGCAGACTCAAGCTGACTCATACTATTATAACCAACCAAATGAATTAACAAGTACGAATCAAGTACAACTCAAGTATAATACAAGTACAAATCAAGTACAATACAAGTACAAATCAAATACAATACATGTACAAATCAAGTACAATACAAGTACAACTCCAACATCACTGACATAGGTCACATTGCTTCCAGACATAAAGTAGATCAAGTATGTTCAAAAAACCATACACATAAAATAATTAATAACAGTTGTCATAGATAGAGTGTCATCGCAAGGTTTGTCATGAGATCTCCTCTGGGCATTCTTCATAGGCTCCGGCACAAGTAATCCTGGTGGCCTCAACCGAATCTCGGCACTCATACTCACTCATGCAGAATCAACTACCTCTCGCAAGAACTAGATAGTTGATCTTGCCATTCTAGGCCTTCTCACTCATCCCAAGTCTAAACAAGCCCTTGCGTCTATGAGTGAGGATTAAATTATCTTGATTAGTGAGAAGTTAGTCCTAATCTTCTAAGTACATTATTTTAATTATCACTTGTTTAAATCACTCCTGAAGGTTATCCAATTTACCTTTTTGGGCTCTGCGCCTAACAGAAGTCACTCTTCTATTCGACAACACACACCCAAACAATCCACCAAGGGAACCACAAGTGCATACCAACTAGGCATCATAATCCACTCCAACACAAGGAGGATACAAATGATAGAAACTCACTCCAAACATCTTGGAAGCAACAATCACATAGTCCACTCCTTTCACAGGAGGCAATAAGATGAAACCACATAACAAGGTCACTCCATGCAAGGAAACATGGATCCCATAATCCGCTCCTAAAACAAGGAGGTGCAAACATCCTCATTCATGAAAACCGGGTAAAACTGAGAAGACGATATGCACTACCCAAGGGGAAACAACTAGATGGTATAAAGATTCAACAACCCTTATCCTCTAAGTTCTTCTAGAAGACTTATAATTTAGGACTAACACTAAATCCCAAAACCAACAATACAACTTGACGACATAGCAACAAAAGCATTCAAGTTATCAATTAAATCTAATATTTGGATTTTCTAAATCCATACTCATTCAATAGGTAGTGTTGACAAAGTCAAAGACATGATAACTAGATCATCTAAAATAATCATAACCCTTATTTCCCTTTTCATTATAGGAAATCTAAAAACAATTAAACTTACTTCTCTTTACTAAATACAGAGAATTAAATCCTTTAAGATAATCATTAGGAAGATACTACTTTTGGATATACTAAATCCATATCTCTTTCATAATCCAATCACAATAATTCAATTAATCTAAATAGAAATTAATTAAATAATATAATTGATTGTCTCATCAATAAAATAACTTCTTAATTTACTTTTAAATTGGCACAAATCCATGCAAGTGAACTCTTTCCATTTCCTAACCAAATCTTACGTCTAATTCAATTTTCTATTTAAAATATTCGGTCACTTTAATATAATAACATATTGTTTCTCTATCCATTTTCCATATACACTAATCAATCCATTCTAAATCTCTATTCAATAATATATTGCATTCTTTAAATCAAATATTTAACTCCTTCAATTAAATTTTAACATGCCATTTTAAAATAAACAATAATCTCTCATACGTTTATAATTTTAATTCCACTAATCTGATATACAAATTTTATTTAAAATAATATAAATAAATATAATACTTTAATATTATATATTATAATATAAAATATTATATTAAATAATATTTTAATATTATAATAACAATACATAAAATATTAATATTTATAAATATCAATTTATTATTATTTTATTTTCAGAACAGCCATGGAAAAATAACTTAACAGCAGTCTCATGTTTCAAGCATAACTCAAAAACTACGATCTGGGTATTTACGATGTTTTGACAGGGATAAAAAAATTTCAGAATACAAAAGCCCTTTAAATTTCCTGAAAACCCAGTTTGTGAAAGCGAAGTTATAAGCGACGCAATCAGACCATTTTATCATGAAAAATATAACTATACTGCAGATTTTAAAATCCGTTTTCTAATAATAACAGAGGGTTTCATTTTCTAAAAATATTATAAATGCATTGTTCAATCTCTATGTTTGATTTCAATAACAATAAAATCAATTTCTCCAAATAATTTAAATTCAACTAAGGTTTTCACAATTTTCACTCAAGAATTTTCACAAGTAAAGGCTATAAATTTATTTAATTCTTTTCTTCTAATATCAAGTTTGTTTTCTAAAACAGATTTAACAAACAAATCTTTAATAACTACTATTTAAAAAAAAACAATCAAGAACAATAAAACACAAAGAGGAAAACCTGGTACAAGAAGCTATAGGAAGAGATGAATTTTTGATGCAAGTCTCCTCCAAAGATTTCCTGAATTTTCTTCAATCCTCTAATAAATCCAATCGAAAACCAAACAAATGCAGACAATATTTCCTTCAATCAATGCTACACTCAAACTTTCTTCAAACCCTTGTGCAAATTTTTCAAAATTTCTTCCCTGCTGTAAAAATGTTTTTTTTTTTCTAAATTTCTTTCTTCTAAAAGATTTTTTCTGCCCTAAAATTAAAACATATATTCTTATAAATCAAAAATACCTAATTCAACCCTAATTCACATTACATGCAAATTAGATATTTCAATTTCAATTTCAATTTCAATATTTACAACCCTAATTCACATTACATGCAAATTAGATATTTCAATTTCAATTTCAATTTCAATTTTCGAAAACCCACTTTCAATTTAAAATGCAATTTCAAATAATAAATTAATTTCCAAAGTTGCAACCAATTTCTCAAATAAACATTTAATTACAATTTCTAATTTAATTCTCACACATTGGAATTAAATTCCAAAATTAATTCTAATTCTTTTATTTCCTTTCATTCTCTTGCATCACGTTTAATTAATTAATTTAATTATTTAATAACTAAATTCAACCCCTTGGATCAAATTTAATTAATTAAATAAACTAAATATAATTAATTAATTTAAATATAAACTTTTATCCACATTGCATTATTTAAATTAAATAACCATCAACATGATTTAAATGCAATTATTCTAAATATCTATTTCCAAATCAAGAATTCTTCAGAATTAAATAACATCAAAGCAAGATAGACAATGACTCGACACACACAACTGACGACACACTAAGGCTAGGGTGTAAACTTGACACATGTTACCTAGCTACTATCTCCCGTTCAACTTAACCGTTGGATCGACACGCTCAAACCTGTGAAACTAGGTGGAGTCGATGTCATGTACCTGCAATCCTGTAACCAAGTAAACAACATCATACAATATATCCAGCATATAATACACACCGTGAAGAAGAAATTAAGGATTCGTAGGGTGCTCGCAAGCGAGTGATGCGAAACCGTCCTCTTCAACAATACACTCATTGAAACTGACACTTCCATCATAATCCAGTAATCTCATAATAACATCTCATGTTAACTCTACAACATCATTAATCCATAATGCATGTGAAACAATAATTAGATAACTACATCCCACAATAATAGTTGTCGCTCAATAGTAGCCATCAAAACATCATAACAAAATGTATCCAGTATCAAAGTAATTGCAACCAAACATAGCATAAAGCAACTTGAACAAGAATCAAAACGGAGGGGTATTACATTATCACTATATTTATTATTTTTATTATCAAATTAATTTTATAAAAAATAATTTTTAATTTTAGTAAGTAATTATTTTTGACTCATAATGACAAACTACTTTTAAATTTGAAAAAGATAGATTCTAACATTAATCAATAATTTAATATAAATATTAATGTTAATATTTAATTATATTACTAACATTTATTGTATTATTAATAATATATTACAAGTCAAAATTTAATCAATTCATTATTTTTAAAACAAATTTAATTTGTCATGTATTTAAAATCTATTTAAAAATAGATATTATAATTTTTTGTCTATATGATATTTTCTTTTAATTGTTATGAGGCAATCATCAGGTTGAAATTATATAGTAGGGATCTATTTTCAAATTACAAATTATAAATATCATCATGAGATCATTTTTTTCTAGATTTGTTATTTTTTAGTGTATTTGACAAAGAGTCTATTAAATGATATATATAAATAAACAATAAAATTTTCACTTTTGTATATTTCAATTTGTAGGAATTTTTAGATCAAATAACATTAATAAAATTTTGAGGAAAATTTTGATAACTTTTATCTATTTTAAACAATAATAAAATATATTAATATTGTAATAATATGTATTTTTCTCTCTTATTTATATAAAGATTGAAATAAGAAATCCAACTATTAACTAATCAAATTACCAATAATTATTACTAAAAAAATAAAACAAATAAATAAACTAAACAATAATAACAAATTAAAAATAATAATATTTACCCAAATAAATACTAATAAGATGTACATAAACTTTACCAAACATTTTTTCTACATTTATTGCACATATTTTCACAAATCTATTGTAGTTGGTGGAAAATTTTAATTCAACCTGTTCTACTTTCTGTCATTTGCTGCATTTTTCAAATATTTAGTTGGTTAATCACTTCAAAAGCCAATGATTTCATCTCACCAACCGCAAGAATCTTAATATTCTTCATTGCTGTCATTTCGAATTCTTTACTTTTTTCGATCTCATTTTCTACTTTGTCGTCAGTTGACATGATACTACAATTATTTGAGAGTAAAACAAGAGAATTTTATTGTCGTCCATAGACATATTTTTCAGTTAGTTGAGATGTTTATTTGTATCCTCCTCTCAGCTCAAAAGTCTCTTGACGTCATGATTGACTAAAAGCTTTAGCTAATAGTATGATATGATGAGTAAGTTGATATTTAAACTAGTAGTATTATAATGAATATGTTATGGTAAAAGTAATTTCGAAAGATCTGATATATAATAAATGACATAATAAAGAAATATATATTTTTTATAAGTTGAATATTCTTAACATTCAAATTTGTAAATATATAATTAAAAATAATTATATCAATTATTTATTTTTATTTTTTATAAATATTAAGCATTCTTGTTTGAAAATGTATATATTTTGCTAATCTAGTGAATTTTAGATATTTCTGTAGTTCAAATTGAAATATACAAAAGTTCTATGTATTTAACTAAGACACTTAAAGCCCTTAATTGAATGTGATTTTCTCACTAAAATGCATATAATCCATTGCTATGCTCTAAAATGTTTGAGGTTATGTAGTGCCTCTCCATTCTCACCATGGAGATGAAGGTAAAATAATAGGGGTATTTCAAGGTATGTGCTAATAATGTTAAGCAATTAATGTTGTGTATATGGAATGATTACTGGGTGATGTTCTTACCAATGTGTTTGGGTGAAGGGGACAATGTCGCATCACTCACTTGTGAGTATCCTGTGACATTGCGATTTCCTTTCACGGTGTGTCTGATTATATGTATATGTTTATGCACGATCATTTTGTGTGTTGTAGATTGTAGGTACTAGGCATCGAATCCACCTGAATTAATAGGTCTGAGCATTCCTTGAAACCCAATGGATTAGTTGAGCAGAGATAGCACTTGGTCCACTACCCTAGCCATCGTCCTCGAAGAAGATGAGTATCCGGTCTGATACCTTGTCAATGTTGTAAGTTTTGTTTGTGGTCAATTGATGTTGCTTCAGGTCTTGTTTTTCCACCCTGGTTAGGGTTCAGTTGATTGATTGACATTTGGTTTATTTAATTTAAAATTGTTTGATAAATAAATATAAATATATTTATAAATAATCATAAGTTTATAATAAAATAAATTTGTAATGTAATATAAAATAAGTAATCTTAGTTAATAGAAAAATAAATTTATAATGTAATGTTAAGAAATAATAATAATATAGGTCTCTCCTTTGACCAAAATTTGACCATTGATTTATTGCAAAAATTTCTACAATGCGCCGCTCCTCATCCTCTGCCTCGGCTCTGCATGATGGTGGGCTTGCCACTATGCCTTCCCAATCATGGAGACTCTGCAATGCAATGGGTGTCGACGGCAACTCGACCACTCCCAAACAGTCTGCTATGGTCCTCATTTCCTCATGCGATCTACAAGGTGGGCACCCAGTGTCTCCAAGATCTGAATTGTTTGGAAAAGTTCATGAAGGGCACAATGGCGGCCGCAGGGATTTCAAAATGGCCTTGTGTAATAGAGCCATGGCTTGCACCTCTATTGGCAGTGGATGCCCTCTGAATCACTCTACTCCCTCCGCCCTCGATCCACAATAAGGACGGGAGAGAAATGCTACTCTCAAATGGGACTAGAGGATTGGAGCTACGGACGTGTGGCAAAAGGATGCAAGGCCTCATCAACAATCATCTCAAAAGGGAACTATCGGGATAACAGACTCTATGCATAATGGACCTGTGATTAGGGTTTCCCATGCATCTTCTACACCTGAGATCCAAATGGAGAGGTTAGTCAAAGATCGTGAAGAATATCTACAAACTAATGCCCTAATTTGTAGATTCACTAAGGTATGGCCAAAACTATGTGACTTGCACTCCTGGATCTCTGAAAGTTGGAACAAGTTTATGGAGGATGAAATTTATTTGTTCCCCTATGCTAAAGGATTTTTAATTATTGAATTTGAATCTTCTGATGACAAAGAATGGGTGCTAAAAAATGGTCAATGGGTGTACCAAGGGGATTTTATATCCATGAAATCTTGGGTCCCATCATTTGATCCAAGAACTAAAACATTTTGCACTTCCTTTTTTTGGGTGTGATTGCCTTATCTTCCCTTTCAATTCTGGGAAATCGACTGTTTGCAAGCCATTGGCAATGGGTTCGAAAAGTTTCACTACAACTTAGAAGAAACATTGAACTACCAAAGCTCCACCTTTGCACGTATTTATGTGGAAATGGATCTTTCCAATGGACTACCAGCAGAGATCACATTAAAGGCTGGTGATCATTGCTAGAGGTAGCCTATGGATTATGAAAGAATCGCCTTTCGTTGTAGGAAATTCTTTCCAATTGACCACCTCACCCGCTAATGTCAAAAGAAGTACACCCACAAGCGAGATCCTGGGGGAAGGCCCGCCTGGTGGATTGGGGTAGAACCCAAACATTATGTTCTACAGCCTAGCTCACAAAATGAGTCCCTGTCGCCTCAAGATTCTGCAATATTCATTCAAGCACACAAAATGCTCCAACTAACTCCAATTTTGATCTGCCAAATGCTCAATGGGGTGTCTCTAGCTAATCTGGGGGAAATTCCACTGTTCCTTTTGAAACTCCTTCCTCAAACTATGAGACCTCCCTCAAACACCGGGCATCTTCATTGACATCTCATTTGGAAGGAAAATCTATTGATTCTTCTCCTGTGCAACCAGAGAAAGCTTGGATAGAGGTAAAAAGAAAGAAACATCTCAGGCACCAATTGAATTTAAACCCAACATCAAAGGAGCAGAAGTTGGAGGGAAAGAGTAGCCATGATTAGACTTCAGAAAAAGGTGGTTCAAAGGTGACAGGTAAAATGGTGGAGGCTGAAGAAGTCACAATGAGAATGTTAGGGATGAGGTCCCTCGCTTGTGACTTCACTGGCTCATAGCTCCAATAAAAAGCAATAGTGTCAATCCAATATCTACAAGTGGTAGGAATGGAATAAGCCTTAGACAAGGATAAATTTGGTTTGGTTTGATTTTGTCTTTTTGTGCTCCCCATTTGTGGCTCTGGAGCAGATCTTTCTGCTCCCCATTATTGGGTTAGAAGCAATCCATAATTTTATGTTACTTCTTTATGGGTGTTGCCCCACAAGCAGTGATTTATCGAGCAAATAATAATAATAATAATAACAATAATATAGGAAAATAAATGAAATATTATAATATCCAATTATTTAATTAATTATAAGGTGTGTAAATAATATTGGAAAATGGTTTTACTGTTTGTGAAATTGGGTTACCCAAAATATGATTTTAGATAAAATGCCTTCGATTGCCCTAATTATTGATTTAAAATTAATTATTGAGTGTGTCGGAAAAGTTGATTTAATAAATCAAATCTTAACTTTAATTTTTTATATAGTTAGTCAGTTGGGATAGTTGGTTTTCTGGTTCAATCGGCATTCTCCTCCTCCTATAAATATTTTTGGTTTTGGGGGAATTTTGTTTATTTTTCACAAGGAATAAAAGGAAAACAAAAAGGTGAAAGCTTCTTTTGTATCATAGGTTGTAATATTATTCAGTATGAGATCTTTTGATGGTCAAAGTAACACATCAAACACATCAAAAACATCAATTTTAAAATAGAATATTGTTGGGCATGTGCAGGATCATGATGGGCCAAAAAGTGGCAATTTGAAAAAAGTAGCATTTTTCACTCGCCAAAAAATGCGAAAATCCTGAGTTGAATTTTTTTTGGGTTGGGTGTAGTACATTGCTCCATAGAAATTCCCAAGACTAAGTTTTACAAATTGGATATCTGACTTGAATCGGATATACGATTTTTAAAAGTAAAAAAAATCAAATAAACGATTTGAATCGGACATCCGATTTGGGGTCAAGAAATATTTGAAATTTTTTTAAAAATGTATTGTGGTGGTAACAGGTGAACCCAAAAAAGTGGTTTACAATTCGAGTGAGGAAGGAAAACATGCAAAAAACTCACCCATGCAAAAAAAAATCATTTTGACGGGTTCAAGCGAACCCCTTTCAATGTGGGAATCTGTGTTTCCCATTGTGGAAAGGGGATTTGCTTGAACCAAGGTTCGAGAAAACCCTTGGGGGTTCGAGCGAACCCTTCGGGGTTCAAGTGAACCCCTTAGGTTCGGTCAAACCCCCCTTTTCCCACCTTCCCACCCTCCGACACAAAAATACTCCAAATGTTTTCCCTTCAAAGCTCGAGTTGAGGATGAAAATGGAGGAGACTTCACAGACCCAACTAGAATATGGTAGTCCTTGGAACGAGCTATCCAATGAATATAATTTTAATATCTTTTGGTTTTATTATGTATGTGTTTTTTAAGTTTTATTAAACATAGGTTCTTCACTGAAAAATCAAACTCTCTGTTATGCACATGTGGAAAGATATAAAATTATCAAAATCAAATTTTGAAAAATATGTTTGGGCTAGGTATTGATGTCCTTGATCCATTAAACAATTAAAAGTGAAATTCAATACATACAAAAAATGTTATGTTTTATACAATCCACCTACGTGTGAATTGTAATTGGTTTGACTTCAAAACTTGATTAAGGAAAAAATATTCAATAAAACACTATGAAACCAAATGAAAGTGATAGATATCATAGTTACAAATCTAAATTTGAAAAAATTAGAATTTTATCCTTCATACAAAAAAAATTATGTTGTATACAGTGAGCGTCACAACTTAAAAATGTTGTTTTATGAGAAAAACCAGTTTTCATGGGAGATGGAAAAAGAAGTGTAATCTGATTCCAAAAAATTTGAAAAAAATATTTTTAGAATCTATAGTCAAAATGTGACGAGACTCTAGTTTGCATCATCTTCAAATTCCTCACATTTTAGCCGCTATAGGTGCCCGAATGTGAAGATTTAGTTAAAAATAATAATTTTCGTGTCTAGTTTGGCCAAAAATTGTAAACCGCTATTGTGGGATCACCTTAATATTTTGGTGCCACAAATTGGATATCTGATTTGACCTGATTTTTGGCACACATAGATCCAAGAGTAATTAGGAGGTGGAGGGTGGACAAGAGATATAGAGATAGAGAGGGAAAGGGAGAGAGAGAGAGAGAGAGAGAGAGAGAGAGAGAGAGGAGAGAAATGGAGAGAGAGAGAAGAAGGAAGGGAAGGGAGAGGGAAGATGGGAAG
>CM021103.1:126625195-126803164 GCA_007115665.2 Sequoiadendron giganteum | reverse complement strand
GAGAGAGAGAGAGAGAACTAGGAGGGAGAAGGGAGATGGGAAGAGTGGAAGAAGGGGAGAGATAGATAGTGGGAAAGAGAAAGGGAAAGGGATAGAGAGAGAGAGAATTAGGAGGGGGAAGGAGAGAGAGAGAGAGAGGAGAGGAGAGGGAAGGGAGAGGGGAAGAGGAGAAGAAGTGGAGAGAGAGAGAGAGAGAATTTGGAGGCGGAAGGGAGAGGAGAAGAGGGGAAGGAGGGGAGAGAGAATTAGGAGGGGGAAGGGAGTGGGGAGGAGGGGAATAGAGAGAGAGAGAGAGAGAGCGGGGGGAGGGAGAGGGGAAGAAGGGGGAGAGAGAATTAGGGGGAAGGGAGAGGGGAAGAGGAGGAGAGAGAGAGAGAGAGAGAGAGAGGAGGGAGAGGGAGAGAGGGAAAGGGAGAGGGAGAGAGAGAGGGAGGGACATAGAGAGGGAAAGAGATAATATTTAAATATTTTATATATTAGTGATATTAATTAGTTATATAATATTTTATATATTAACTTTATATATATATAAATATTTATACATTAACTAAAATATATAAATAATATTTAAATATTATACAAAATAATAAAATATATTATATATTATATATTGAATTATAAACTATATTGTATATTCTCAACTAGATATATTAAAATAAACTATAAACTATTTATTGCAATTTTTTAAATAATATATTAAAAACTATATTAGATTTTTTTAAATTATATATCAAAAAAATTGGGTGGTCCCACAAAGCTGATTAATTGATTTTTGCTGAAATCACATATTTTTAGAAAATATAATGATTTAAGCCTTAAAAAATTTCATTTTAAGGATTCCAATTGAAGAGGGTTTGATCAAACCACCTTAGATGAAACCTCCTTGGATAGAACCTGGCTAGTTTTAAACCATACCTATAAATGAGTCTCCTTTACACCTATCAAAATGCTGATAAAAATCACTTTTGATTTACCTTTTGGGGGATCAAATGAATTCATTTAAAAATTATTTGAAATGATTATGGTAGTCCTTGGAATGAGCTATCCAACAAATATAATTTAAATATGTTTTGGTTTTATTATGTATTTATTTTTTTAGTTTTATTAAACATAGTTTTTTCATCAAAAATGAAGTTCTAGGTTCTGCACATGTGGAAAAATAGCAGATTATAAAAAAAAAATTGAATTTTTATATATACAAAAAAAGTTACGCATTATACGGTCGCATTATGTCTGAATTGTAATTAGTTTGATTTGGAAACTTGATTAAAGAAAAATTATTCAACAAAAAACTAACGAAGTGGAAGCACTAGATATTAGAGTTACACATCTAAATTCAAAAGAATTAGGATTTTATCCTTCATGGAAAAAAAGTTATGCGTTATATAGTGTGAGTCATTTTAAAAAATGTTATTTTATGAAAAAAAACCAGTTTTCGTGGGAGATGGAAAAAGAAGTACAATGTGATTCCAAAAAATTTAAAAGATATATATTTTTAGAATCTACAGACAAAATTTGACGAGACTCTAGTTTTCATCATATTCAAATTCCTCACGGTTTAGCCACTATAGGTGCCCGAATGTGAAGATTTAGTTAAAAATAATAATTTCAGTGTCTAGTTTGATCAAAAATTGTAAACCACTATTGTTGGATCACCCAATTGGATATCTAATTCAAATCCGATATCCGATTTGGATATTGCAATTTTTTAAATCATATATTAAAAACTATATTAGATTTTTTTTAATTATATAAAAAAAATCGGATATTCAATATGTCTAACACAAAACCTACTACCTAGGGATTAGCCTCAAGTTTGCTTTAGAATTTGGCTAGGACATGCCAATCCTAAAAGTCAACACAAAAAATGTGTTTTAACAGCTTACCTTATTTTTCTAGATTTCGCCTATGTGGCTGATGACTTTGTTTTTACCTTAAATTGATTAAACGAAAAGGGTTTTTAAAGGAGATTCTCAGCTTTCCACCAAAATAAATTATGCTTTACTTTGAATTTGATAAATTATTTTTATTCATTTTCTATTTGAATTATGACTAAAGTCCTGATTGATAGGTTGATTGAAAAACATCTATATCTTTCAAACCGTATCACATTTTTTGAATCCAAAATATGCGTCACATTCCATGCTTCGCATACTATAGGATTAAAAAAATAAGAATTGAATTTCATTAATTTTTGACCAAGTTAAGGTGGTCAGACATACAAGTTTTTATATTTTTTAAAATTTGTAATAAAAAAATCATAATTAATTATTTACATGGAAAAAAATACAAACAAATATGCATCACATCGGGACATGAGTCTTCTACTTATATCTAAACTTTTATAAATAAATATTACCATTTTATTGTGGTTCGGGTGGTCAGACAGACACCTAATTCTTATGTTTTCCCTGAAATTTAAATAATATTACATTGAAATTTCAAATTTTCACCAAATAGATTTATATATATATATATATATCTAGTAGTTTAGAAACTACATTCAATTTTCTACAGATTCTATTGTTATATTTTTTTGAAATAATATAGATAATTTATTCAAATTTTTATGTCAAGTTGCCTAACTCTGATTTTTTTGAATTTTCATTGCCACTTAAGGGCCTGTTTTTTCCATGATGATTCTGCACATACCCTGCTACTCTATTTCTCTTGAAAAAAGATAAATAATCTTAAACTATCTATTTTCCAAGGTCTTTGTAGCTGGTTCTCAACTATGCTATTGTCATTCAGTGGCCTATGCAACTGTAATATTTAAGGGGGCATGTTGGGTAAAGGAGACAAACTAAATAGTATGAACCAATTTAACATTTGGGGGTGTAAATAAACAGAAAAAGACAGAACAAGGCGTAGGACAGAAAAACATAAATGTAGATTTCCTTTAATTCGAACATATAAACTTCATAATAAGCATTTCTTTCAAACAACTAAAACCATAAAATGATACAATCCATAAAATACTCTATACCGTTGCATTCATTCATAGTGAAAATTCAAGAAATGCAATCATTCATCATCACTAAACTTCAAAATCAAACAAGAACACATCACCAGCTCATTACTAAAATACATAGATCAATAAACAAAAAGAAATCCCATTCACAGATAACTCAATTAAATAGTCTTAGATTCATGATATTCTATTGATTTTCATCGAATAAGAGACATTTATGCACAACATTCACTGACATACGAATGACTATTATTCATCAACATTACCATTAAAACTCATTTTGGAAAAATAATATAAACTGTATTGAAACTTGTAACAATGTCTAAGTATCTTTTCATAAAAACCTATAAAATTATCCTAGGTCTCTCTTTTAGGCAGCTAATCCTCACTTCAATTAGCCCACCTTTACAATATGGAGATAAATTCTACATATAGACATGTTCAACACTAATTCCTCTCATCAAAATTGAGATCCACAAATCAAGGAGCAACTGGGGCTAAATGAGGCAACTACCTATTATGATCTTCAGTTAACAATTGATAACTCCTTATCAAAAATCTGCAGGAAGAGGGAGTAGGTCAAACTGATAGGGATCCTTCATTGAACTTGTGTCATGTTCCTAAAAAGTAGGAGAGAGCTACCTAGCTAGTCTCATCATTTGATGCTTCATTCAAAAAAGGATATTCCATAGCCACTTCACTCCTTTGTCTTCTTCTCAAGTAGATACTCATCATAACTGTTCAATACTTGTTTAAGTATATCTGCATCTGGCCCATCTACCCAATTTTCTTAAAATTTAATTCTTTTCAATTCAACAGAGGTGAAATTTTGCATATCATCCAACTTAGTAAGCTCCTTTCGAGCAATCTTCACTACCTCTTTTATATCCAAGAACCTATCAATTAACAAATCATCATCATCATCTCCCTTGAACTGTATTGCCTCCTAGAATCTATTATTCCATTTGTTCCTCAGCTCATCAATAGGGAAACCATCCTTTACAAGGACATTCTCATTCACAATCATAGCTATAATGCCTCTAACTCCACAATTTGATCTGCCAAATCCTTGCTAGCCTGTTGCACTCCATTCCTATGTGCAAAAATAATGAAGACCGAAATATGATAATGTTAATAGTTTTATTAACAAAATCCTCATTACCTTCCTCAAGGATGAATTGTTCTAGAAGTGTTTGTTGAGGTAACTTATTAATTTCTTTCAGTATCTTGACATGTTCTTTATATTCTTCCTCTTGTTTCCAGAGGGTCTCAGCATATGCAGTCATATCATTGAATAATTCCCATGCACCTTTATGAGCCTTATTAATTTCAACAAGCAGTTCTTCCACCTCTTGGTTCAACCTATTAGTCCATCTACCTAACATGACTACTTTACTTCTCATCTCAACAAGGTCATCAAATTATTTCTTACTCAACAAAATTGGTGTCTCAGGAGCAGAAGATTGCAAAGAAACAAGAGAAGATAAGTCCTTCAAGAACTTATGCAATTGATCCAATTAAGCTTTGAGACCATCCTTCCTTTGCTTATATTTTATCATCCTTGACTTAGTGGAAGATGCCACAATATCAATGAGATCCATTTGTTGGTTCCTTGTAGGTCTCCCTAAGTTCACAATGCCTAGTTTATAATCACTCAACTACATCTCTTGTTTGTCCTTTTCAACCACGGGAATGATACACTTAGCTACAATTTCTCTAGCATTTATCAATTTGGTGGAATGAAGGACTCGAGCCTTTTTCTTGGGCCTTTCCTTCTCAATTTTCTTCATCATATCATCCAAGTTTAGGGGTTGAGGCTGGACTATATGTTTCCTCTCCATGTTGAGCTTTAACCATGTTGGGGCAACAGGAGGAGTAACCACTTGTTGTGAAGAAGAAGTGGCAGAAGAGAGGGGTTTCCAGACTGTTACCTTAGGTTTAGAATCAACCTCTTGTTGCAGATCCTTTTCTTCCATCTCCTTAGCTAAACTATCAACTTCAACTTTCTCTCTTTCTTTGGGCCTCCTCAATAGCTTTGGATTTGGCCTCAAAGTATTCATTTTCTCTCCTTTGTTGGGCCTTTTCCTCTTCAAGGTCATGAATCATTTGTAGGAGGGCCAACTTCTCTCTCTCTACATTAGCTTTCCATTCATTTTCATTTTTTCTGTTGTAGGAGGTCCTCCTTCTCTTTATGTTGCCTTGCTAACTCTTCAATTTTTTCTCTAGCTTCCAATTCTTGCTTCTTAGCAAGTACATCACCTTATGCTTTGGAATCATCCTCTTTCTTTGCTTCTTCAAAGATTTTTCGTTGGTCCTCTAGAGTTAGGACATGCTCAGTCCCAACATCTTCAACATCCTCAGTAGATGTAGTCACAAGAGACTCATTATCTGATTGTGTGGCCTCTGAATCAATGTCTATGTCATCAATCTCAACCTCCTTTTTCTTATCCTTTTTAGCTTGTTCATGGAGGCTACTTGCAGGTACTTCTTTAGTAAATTATTTAGGGAGGGAAGGTTGAGATGAGGCTCCTTCTCTAGCTGTTGTAGTCTCCACACCTTGTGATTAAGGGATTTCTTGAGTAGGTACTCCTAGATCAACATCTCCTCCAAAGCTAAGAGGATAATACTCCAATCTTTCCTTAGGGGTTGTCCTTCTCTTGGTTCTTGTATAACCTTGGGTACCTCCTTCTTTCTTCTTCTTTGAGGATTGAGCTTTTCGCTCCCTTATTGTCATTATCACCCATTGGATACTCTTATCCATTACTATCCTGGAGATTTTTTTAATATCTATAAACTCTTGTTCGTCCCAATTTATTGGGTCTATGTTTTTGGTGCCTACATTTTTTTCTTCATACCCGAGGTCCAAAACTACACCATCATCTGATAGTGTATCAGGAATGTCTTCCTTTACCTCATATTTAATCATCTGCATGATAGTAAGCCTTTCATAGTTCCTTTTCCTTACATCATAATCATCTTACAAATCTATCCAAAAATCCTCTAACAAGTTATAATGCTTATAAAAATGACAATTACTAAACCATTCATCTTATGCTCCGGATCAAAGTGTTTTCGGGTTGTATACAATCCCAACTTTAGATAACTTAATTCTTTACACACTACCTTTGCAGCCAAATTGTGAACACAACAATATTCTCCCAACTTCATGGGAAATTTGTGGCATCCAAGCTTGTGTTTATTGGTAAACTTTGTATTAACTCCCATAGATTGATATATAAACTCCATAAGAAAAAACCTATTACTGCAACATCTTGGTAGTCGATGAGGATGTCCATTAAAACCTACCGACCTAAAGTAAGAAAACTTGGGGTCCTTGATATACCAATGTCCCCATTCTATAATTAAGGCCATAGCCTCCCTACTCATCCTATATCCAACATCTTCTAACAACCAATTAATAACGACATAGAGGAATGCATCGTTAACCCTTCTATAATGTAGCTCTGATGTTTGTAGGGTCCACTGATCATAATGCTCCGATGCCTTCTTTTTCCCAAGAGCTTCTCCCAATATGCCCACTGCATTCAATCTAGGGAATATGCCCATCCTTGCAGCTGAATATTCAAAATAAGAGGTCATGAAGAAGTTCTTTGTTTTCCTCAGCTTGAACATTTGATTGTGAAAATTATTGAACAAAATCATGCCCCAATCAAATTGTTTCCTACCATCAAAAAATGTTTCAATGAATGGAAACATTCATTCCTTAAAATATGTAGAGTCTTTCTTTCCAAACACCTAGGAAAGCATCATGATTAGGTCATCAATCTCCTTCTTGAAGTCTCCCCTCTTGGGCTTTTTGGGAACCCCAGTTAAGGAATTATTCTCAGTCTTTAAGCATTTTTTGTTCATCTAGGACCTATTAGCATCCTTGTCCCTGATGAATAACTACAATGCCTCTCCTTTAGTCAATTTTTTTGGGTTCTTGGGGGTAGGTGCATTGAACAAGAACCTCATCATTTGCATAGATAGATTAATGATCACATTCCCCTGGAGGTCCATACATTGTCTTGATGAAGGATTGCAATCCCTCTCTTCCATGAGTATAAGCTCTGGGCACTGAATTGATAAAGAGAAGAGTGTGACATGTACTAGTCCAGATTGGCCTATTCTTTCAGTCCTCCCAATCACATCCTCTAACAAAGTATTTACAATAAGCTCCTCATAATTGAATGGCCCTATATTAGTGTATGTGATTTCAGGCCTTTCTAAATCCAACTTGCTAGCTATAAGAATGGTATCTTGGTGTTTATATCTCAAGGTGTAAGGCAATTTCTCCACCTTTATCTTCTTTGGTTCCACTCCCTTTGAGATTTCCGCAATGGTGCGGGAGCACCAATCTACTTTTATCTAAATTTGATCAAGTTTGACTGTGAATAGGTTTTTTTAGGATTTTTTCTTCTTGAGGTGTGTCAATAAGGTCTAATTGACAATTAGTATGAATTAGGAGTTCATTTTTGTAAAGAGATGCAATATTGTCAAATGATGCATAAAATGCAAGAATTTGTAATTGTGTGCCTTAGATAGGATTTGGTTTACTGAGGCTTAGAATTTGATAAATAAGGTCTTGTTTGACCATCTAATATTGTAACGGGTCGTTATGGTGGTCATTAGGAGGTTTGGGGGTTTAGTTTGCAAAATTGACAAAATTGTCAAAAGTTACCAATACAAACATGTAAAAGTTACAAAATTGCACCTCTTGGGAAGTCTAACGGTCTTTTGAATTGAAGAGGAAGTTTGAGCCATTGGGATGGGTTTTTTTGTGTTTAAAAATTCTGGAGAACCTCGAAGCAAGGGATTAGAAACATTTTTTTGAAGAATCCTCAATAAAGATTCATGTTTTGTTAGTAACTATGTGTTTTGCATACAATTTTTGGAATTGCAGACTTCTGTAAGTGACTAAGGAAACATATTGTTCCAATAATTGTGGGAATTCTTGAAGACATGTCTTATCTTTGATTTGAATCTATTTTGGTCACCGTTAATTGAACTTAAGGAGATATTTTATTAAATCTCCTTTGACATGTCTATAGGTGTAGATTTAAAGGTCGAGGGTTATTTAATGGAATAAATCCCATTCCACCTTCTCTCCTACCTATTTCTAAGTGTAATGGGCTCAATATGTTATATTTGGGGTGGTAGAGTGTTAGGTTTGATCTATATGAAGAATTTGGGGAAAAGTTAGGACTGTCTTGTGGAATTGCAATGAATTTGGGTATGAAAATGATGGGTTTGTGAGTGAGTTTGAAGAAATAGTGAGAGTTGAGGCTGTGAGATGATTTTTTGAATGTGGGAAGACATATTAAAGAGTTTTGGAGGTGGTGGTAGTATTGTATGAGGTTGGGAGCCGAAAGTTTCAATAAACCCTACCCCAAATAAGAGTAAAATGCGGGTTTTCTAGTACAATGGCTAAATGAGGATTTTTGTTTCTAAAACCTGTTGAATTGGGCCTTATGTCACCTATTATCAAGGTCTTTGAGGTTATTTAGAACTATTTGCAAGATTTAGGAACACTTCGTTTAAAAAAGTGACCTAAATGGTCTACTAGGTCATCATAGGTCACGAATTTGAAGGGTATGGTCCAAGGTGACCCATGGAGTTGTTTGGATATGTTTGAGTAGGCTCTGAAGGGTATTTGAAAATGTCAAGGTTTTGAGTTTTAGAAGGTTCTTTGTGGAGGAAAGTTGATCAAATTGGGTCTGTAGACCTACTTGTGTAAAGGCAGAGTTAGACTGAAAAGGTGCTTTGTGAAACTTTTGTGAATCTGATTATTGATTGGAATAACTTGAATTGTGTTGATTTAGGTGAAATTCATCAATCTCTCCATCAGTTGGTATCAGAGCCTAGGCAATAGGTCTTTGAAGGTTGAAGATTTTTTATTGAAGAGAGGAAAGTAGGAAGTTGAACAGTCAAAGTATCAAGATGCCTCCAAAAAGAAATAACGTGGTAAGAAAGATGCAAGAGATGGAAGAGAAAACTGAAAGGGAGATCATAAATTTGCAAGAACTACAAAAGAAATTCTTAGCAAGGTTGTAGATTTTTGAGACAGGAAAAAAGAGAGGAATGATTGTGGGAGATGAAAGTGAGAGTGAAGATGATGAAGAGGATGAAGAATATGAATATGTTGATGAAGAGTTGGATCCTAAACACCAAATAATGTCCAAGTTACTAAACGTAGTAAAAGGAATCAAGCATAAGGTAAAAGTTGATTTGCCAATGTCTAATGGTACTTTTGATGAAGAAGCATTATTAGATTGGATTGTTGCTTTAGACAACTTATTTGAATGTGAGGATGTATCTGATGAGGAAAAAATTAAGATAACCAAGACTAAATTGAAGGGGCATGCATTAGTTTGGTGGGATTATGAACAAGAAGAGAGGAGAAGAAGAGGTAAGTATAAAATTATTTCCTGGGATAGGATGGTAGATAAGTTAAATGGTAATTTTTTTCCAAATGATTATGCTATCCAAATGTCAAAAAACTTCAAGATTTAAGGAAAAGAGAGATGAATGTGAAAAATTGCACTAATGAGTTTTATAAACTGAGCATAAGGTTAGGATGTATGGTTGATGATGTTGAGAAAGTGGCCAAGTACCTTAGTGGATTGATATTTAACATCCAAGATGAAATAACTTTACATAATCTAAAGACCATTGAAGAATGTTATCAGATGGCTATAAGAGCATAAGAAAAGGTGAAAAGGAGACAAGAAAATTCAACAAGAGGTAGAGGCATCACTTCAAGCAGTAGAGGTACATTTTCTTCCTCAAGACAAGTCAATGAAAGCCAAGGTGATGCACATAAAATAAAATAACTAGTTGCAGATTTTAGAGGTGGATTTAGGGGACCAAGAGGAAAATTTGGAGGTGGTAGGAATGAAAATATATTCTTAGGAAGGTGCTACAACTATAATGAGTTTGGTCATCTTTCTTGGAAATGCGCTGAAAATTTTAGTGCTTCAAGAAGTGGTGGACAAAGGAAGAATGAAAGAAGAGCTCAGATTGTCCAAGAAGATGAGTGTGAGAGTTCTAATTCCAATAGTCTACATGTTTCACCTAAAGTTGGAGAAAGTTTGATGGTGAGAAGAATTTTTTTTCAAGCATCCAAGGAGAAGGAGATGGCTCAAAGAAGGCAATTGTTCAAGACAACATGCAAGTGCAAAGGTAAGGTGTGTAAAATAGTGATAGATTCAAGATCTACAGATAACATAGTGTCTTATGAAATGGTTGATAGTTCACAGTTAGAAAGGATACCTCTTGAAACACCATATCAAACTTCATGTGTGAGTGGTGATCAATCTATTATTTTTAAAGAGCAAGCACTAGTTGAATTTCAAATTGCTGAATATAGGGATAAAGTGATTTGTGATATTTTACCAATGAGTTGTTGTCATTTACTCCTTGGAAGACCATGGAAATTTGATAGGTACTCAATCTATGATGGAAGAGCTAACACATATCAACTGTGAAAGATGGTATTTATTTTATACTGATCCCGTTGCAAGAGGGTGGAAAAGAGTAAAACAAGGCATCCAAATTCATCACTTTTGGTAAGAAAGAGGTTGGGGGGTTTGTAGGAGATAAACAAGAAGGAAGAAAGAAATTTGCAGCCACTTCTAGGTCAAGAAATGAGAGGACAGTGAATTTGTAGATTGATACAGTCATGGAAAGCAAAAAATAAAGTGAAAGGAAGGTGTCTAAGACTGAGTTAGAGAAGGATAAGGGTGAAAATATTGCAAAGGAATTGAAAGGGCAAGAAGGAATTTATGTTGGGATAGTGTTTTTTCCTATAGCTGCTAAGGAAATGAAGAGGCAACCAAGTAATAATAATACAATGGTGGAAAAGTCTGTCAAGATAAAGGTCATGGAGGAAGGAAATTTGAACACAAAGGAGCATGGAAAAGAGAAGGTGAATCAAGAACAAAAGAATGCTTCCAAGGAGAAGGTCAAAGGCAAGGAAGAAGCAAATGAAGACAAGGTTGGGAAAAGTGTATTTGTAGATGCTAGGGCCAATAGAAGGATAGTCACAAGTAAAGGAAGGATCAAGAGGTGTTCATCAAGGCAATCTATGCAAAAGAAACCAAGGTTAGCTAGTAAGCAATTTGATCACAAAGATGGTGATGCAAGCCAATAGTATATAATTCAAAGGAAAAGGAAAAGAGAAAGTGAAGAGCAAGGAGATGTAGAAGACAAGTTGGAGCAATCTACAGTTCATTTCCAAGAGACTTGGAAAGGTTTTAAGGGCGGTTCTATGGTGCAGGAGCACCAATCCACTTTTATCTGAATTTGATCAAGTTTGACTGGGAATATGTTTTTTTAGGAGTTTTTGGTCTTGAGGTGTGGTCTAATTGAACATTAGTATGAATTAGGAGTCTATTTTTGTAAAGAGATGCAATATTTTCAAATGATGCATAAAATGCAAGAATTTGTAATGGTGTGTCTTAGATAGGATTTTGTGTCTTGAGCCTTATATTTGGATAAAAAAGGTTTTATTTGATCATATAATATTGTAATGAGTCATTATAATGGTCATCAGGAGGTTTGAGGGTTTAGTTTACAAAATTGAAAAAAATATCAAAAGTTGTCAATACAAGAATGTAAAAGTTGCAAAATTGCACCTCTTGGGAAGTCTAACGGTCTTTTGAATTGAAGAGGTAGTTTGATCCATTGGGATAGTTTTTGTTTTGTTTAAAAAGGTTGAAGAACCTCGAAGCAATGGATTAGACACATTGTTTTTGAAGAATTTTCAATAAAGCTTCCTATTTTGTTAGTAACTTAGTTTTTTTCTTATAATTTCTTGAATTGCAGACTTTTGTACGTGATTGTAAGGTAGCATATTGTTCCAATAATTGTGGTAATTGTTGAAGACCTATATTAGCTTTGATTTGAATCTATTTTGGTGGTCATTCATTGAACTTAAGGAGATATTTTATTAAATCTCTGTTGACAGGTCTGTAGGTGCATATTTAATGGTTGAGGCTTATTTAATGGCATAAAGCCCATTCCACCTTCTATCCTACCTATTGATAGGTGGAATGGGATCAATATGTTGTATTTGGGGTGGTAGAGTGTTAGGTTTGATCTGTATGAAGAATCTGGGGAAAAGTTAGGACTGTCCTACGGAATTGCTATGAATTTGGGTATGAAAATGATGGGTTTGTGAGTGAGTTTTAATAAATAGTGTGAGTTGAGGTTGTGAGATAATTTTTTGAGTGTGGGAAGACATATTAAAGAGTGTTGGAGGTAGTGGAAGGATTGTATGAGGTTGGGAACCATAAGTTTCAATAAACCCTACCCCAAATAAGAGGAAAATAAGGGTTTTCTAGTACAGTGGCTAAATCAGGATTTGTGTTTCTAAAACCTATTGAATTGGGCTTTATGTCACCTATTATTAAGGTATAAGAGGGTATTTAGAACTGGTTGCAAGGTTTAGGAACACTTCCTTTGAAAAAGTGACCTAGAAATGGTATACTAGGTCAGCATAGTTCATGAATTTGAAGGGTATGGTCCAAGGTGACCCATGGATTTGTTTGGATATGTTTGAGTAGTCTCTGAAGGGAATTTGAAAATTTCAAGGGTTTGAGTATTGGAAGGTTCTTTGTAAGGAAAATTTGATCAATTTGGGTTTGTAGACCTACTTGTGTAAAGGCAGAGTTAGACTGAAAAGATGCTTTGTCAAAATTTTGTGAATCTGATTATTGATTGGACTAACTTGAATTGTGTTGATTTAGGTGAAAGCCATCAAGCTCTGCAATCACATGGCTTTCCCTTCCTTTTTTGAAACATCTTTAGATGTTCCTGACATTGTTTACTCCTGCAAGACAACCCTAGATTAGATCAATAGAAGGTATAGGAATCAACATTAGAAATGTTACCTTTCATACCTCTCTATTCTTCCCTAGGTAACCCTCCATACTTAGTGAAATTTGAAACCTGGTGTGAGTGGAACCGAAAGAAGATCAAGAACTAGAGATCTGAAATAGATAACAAAATCAGAACCAAAATCGAGACCAGATCAGAAATTGGAACTTTCAAAAGTTCCAATATTTTGTATCATTTGGTGATCTGGTTCTAGCAAACCTAGTGGGATCATATTCAAAATTGGAATTGGAATCGAAACCTACCATGAGCGGGATCATTTTTGGAACCGAACTCTTAGGCAAAAGTTCATTAGACAAGTTAGTTTTTTTGGCTTTGATTTTGCTATGGATTACCATGCCGAAACAAATTCTCCCCGCACGCCTACATTATTTGTGACTCAGGTTAGAAAGAAGGTGGGAGGTAGGATTTAAGCTTGGTTTCGCTCAAACAAACAGGATCGGGATTGAGCGAGCAAGATCATTTATGGAAAAAGGGCATGACACACAAAACCCTAACTCATATGGCTCGTTAACTTAAATTAGAACTAGGGCATCGAAACCCATAATTAAATCAGTAAGATCGACACAAGCATAAGATCATAAAGGGTCGAGAGAAATATTTAAAACAGTTTTAAACACCAGAACCCTTCAAAATGAAGTCCTAATTGAAACTAGGGCACAAAGGAATGAAAATTCCACCAAGAACAAATAAAATGATAGTAGACAAGACACAAACAAATGGAGGAAAGCAAAAAAAAAATGGAAGACAAACACAAATACATGCAAGCGAAGATCCACGGGAAAAGTCTCACGAATGCACAAAGAACAAATGGAGCAAGAAAATGGGAAAAATAAAGAGAGAACAAAAGAAACTCACCTACCTTGAAACACAATTAGAAAAGGGGGGAAATCATCTGGAATCCACTCACGAATTCTCTCCCACAACCAATTTGTGCTCCTCTTCAAGTTACTTAAGCTCTGGCTCATTAAAATGCTTTGGATAATTGTAATGAGCTAAATAAACTTGATTAAGGTTTTAAAAGCGATTTCATGCATGTGAGGAGGCTACAATTAATGCAATTAATGTAGTTGGTCGGGGTAGAATCAAAGCGAAGGTGAGTACACAACCACTACATACATCAGAGGTAAAACATGAGTGGAAGCGGAGTCGGGATAGAATCAGGAACTTTGTCAAAGTTCCACATTTCGTTCTGGATCTGTCTTCGGTTCCGCTGCAAGGAAAGGACAACAAGGAAACAAGGGTGGGATTGGGACCAAATCCGGATCTAGAGCTTTGCAAAGTTCTTGGTTCGGATACGAATTTGGTTCGGCTCCTAACAAAGAGAAAGAAAAAAAAAGGAAAATGAAATAACAAAGGAAAGCGGAACCAGGGGAAAAACCATCCCAAAACTTTGTAAAGTTTTGGGTTTAGTTTTTGTCTCGGTTCTACTTTCAACAAAAGGAAAAGAAACACAAAGAGGATAAAAACAAAAGAAAACACAAGGGAGAAAATAACCCAAGAGCCCAATACAAACAAAACAACAAATAATCCAACAAAGCAAAAAAAACGGAGCCGGGGTTGGAGAGAATACTAGACCAGGAATTTTTGACAAAGTTTTAAGTTAAGTTTTGACTCGCGTTCTGAACCCACGAAAACAAAAGAAACAAAGTCTTAGGAGGAAAAAGAATAACTCCTAAGTCCCAAACAAGAACACCAAGGACAAACAAACACAAGGGGGACCCATTTTGACCCAAAAAAAAATGGGGTGGTTATACAAGACATAACAAAATCTAAAATTACTATTCCATGTGCATATCTGTCAATTCCTTATAAATAGTGCCACAAGGTTCAGCCATTGTATGTAAAACTGGATAATATGCAGAGGTCTATACGAAGCATATTTCAGGTAGGTCCTTTCCCCTCCTTATTTAAATTATGTTTTATTTGAAAGGGCTTAAATATTTAGATATTTTCTGCAGGAGGTGTGAAAGAAAAGTGAAAATAATGGATAGAATTTTTAAATTATACAGATGCCTTTAAAGTGTCATTTTCTCTACTTTGATATGGTGTTACTGTGCTTTATAAAATATAGAAATGTAATAGGTCGTTTATGTTTTGGCGATGTATGGCTTGATGGGGAATGTATGAAATTGGAAACTTGCTGACAAGCTTCATTCCATGCATTCACTATGTGCCAGTTTTGAAATTACCAAAAGAATTGTAGGTGCATATTAGAAACGTATCCTTTTTTTTCCTGCTAAAAACTAGTTTCACAAATACATTAAAGCTTTCACCCATTATTGTCTTTTGTCAAAGGCATTAGAGTTTGCTCATTATATACAAATGTGAAATTTTAAGATTAGGACTCGGGATATACATGGCTGTTGCTTTTGAATTTCAGCATATCCATTTTAGCTTTAGTTTTGACGTTGTTACCAGCAGGGTAGATATTTTAAGCTTTAGATCTTGTTGCCTCCTGAACCATTTCAAAAAATTGAGAGAGAATGCTTAAGATCTCCCAGCTTCATTTGAACCTGTCCTAGCCCAGAGTATGGCAACACAAAAACCCTGCGGCCTCTGGCTTTCCTTGACTGACGCCATGTAGTAGCGGCCAACGGTTTCATAATCACCTTTTCTATGATAAGATCGTGTAAGATTATTATATGAATGAGAATTCATGAGAGGATGGTCAGTTGAAACAAGAGCTATCTCAATCAATTATCTTTGTTTAAAAGTTTCCAAGGCTTTTCAAATTCCAAAAGCGCACACCCTGCTATCGATTCATTCCATGAGATAGAATTCGTTGAGACCTTCTGTTAAATAAATTGCGTGTTTCCTTAATGCAGCGTGGTCGTCGTCTCTTACAAGCCTTTTCTTCAGATTGTTTCATTACCTTGTCCTTATTAGCTAGTTCATGATTGTCTTCTCAGGCCGTACACCTTCTCCCATTGCATCGCTGCCCTCGCAGCCTTTCCTTAGTGACCCCTCTGTCAGTAGTTGTGTGCCCTAGTTGCTGTGTGTGTTTGGAAGTTGCTCATAAGATTTAATTTTGGTGTTGATTTGTAAACTATAGTTGATATTGTTTTCTTATTGAACTTTCACTTTCATCGGCAATAAGATGTATGTCGATGGGGATTTGATAACATTATATTTTCATACTTATCGATGCTATGTTATTTATCAGGTGGATTTAGGTATGTCATTTCATATATGTGTATGTGCATATATCTAATATTACATTTTGATTGCTTCTTTTATTGATATTACGTTATATATTGATCTATATACATAATGGTATATTTGATTTCATATTATAGATAATATATTATATAGTGAATTGTGGAAGATTATTTTCTGTATGTGGAAGATTGTAGAAATAAAATGTCATTTAAAACTATTACTTGGATGGTTATTAAAAAATAAATATTTAAATTGTTATGGTTAAATCATTTGGGTAAATTATTCAAGTGAATTGATTTATGTTTCATATATACAAATAATGGAGAGTTGGGGTTGGATAAGGAGTTAAAAGAATTTGCAATTACTTAGTGAAATGACTAAATAGTAAATGAGGTTAAAATATAGGTTTAAATGTTTTAGATTAAATGCTAGCGACTGGGATTCTCTCTGGTTACTAGTCTGTAAGTGGAAGTTAGTTACTTTTTAAATTATTTAATAGAATTATTGTGTAAATTAGATAGTGGCAGGAATATGGTCATTTTCAAATATAAAATATTTGGGGTAAATAATCTTTTAATATAATTTCCTTAATTTCAATTTAATAACAATGATAATAAAAAGGATGTATCACCTACAATATAGATTGAGTTTTAATGAAGTGTACATAAAGAATTTATCATGGGAACCTTTCAAGAATGTTTATAAAATACTCGTAAAGATGGTTATGAGGTTGGATAATTCTCTTCCGTCAAAACCCTTGCCTAAGTTTATAAACGAAAAAGATAATTTCTTTTAGCATATATCAAACTAATGTAATATTTTTAACATTTTAAAGATAATGTATTTTAAACCAATTTGTGTAAGGGAAAATTTTAGATTCAACATTTTAAGTCACACTTGTGGTCTTCACTAAAATAAATTGCTAGGTTATAAATAGGACGTTGTTAAAGATAGATTCAACTACAATACAATGTGTAAACCATGAATGTAACTTCTATTGTATTATAGATTATAAAGTAACTAGAAGCATCTAATATTTATCTATCCCATTAAATTGATTGTTATTTTAATACTAGAAATTAGTGTTAGAATTTGGTTGCTTAATGCATCATAACCTTACTATATCCATACTTTCATTAAGCGTAAAGTATTTAACTACAAATAATTAATTTGCTCTTAAATTTGGTTATTTTGATGAAAAATATTTGTTCTTGTCAGTAAGGGCCTTACACTTGTTTGTTGTCATATATGTTTATTAATTTTGTGTTTGCACTATGAGTAGGAACTTCTATATTTACTTATATATGTATATATATAAACATATAAAAATATTCATGCAAAACCAAAGTGGAGTATATAAAAATACACTTTTAGTTGATATTACTATTTTTGTGTAAGTTCAATGTTCTATTATACTTTAATGTGAATGGATAATCGAGTAATAAAAGTGGCTTGTAATTTCTTGGGTAAGTTTCTCGTTAACAATAATTCTTCTTCAATCTCTTCATAAGTTCATTTTATGAAAGAGTAACACAAAAACTTTACATTTGTATAATCCAATGTTGATTTATTGCATTAAATATTTTATTATTTTTGTTAAAAACATATTATTATAGTATTTATGAATAAGTAATTTACCTTGGGTTGAATATTAAGTTACATTTTGTTAGTTTATTTTGGAAAGGCATTACATTTGGGTAGTAAATAATTTGTTAAATTGAACCAAGTGGTTTAGTTAAAATGAATGTTAAGAGAGTGGAATTAATGCCTTGTCTTCAAGGTTAATGTTGTGAATAATTGGTTGTAGTAAACAATGTGTTTTGTTTGTTAGATTAAGTGTTTGTATAATTGTTATCAATGGGTGTGATTTGTGTAAAGTATGTGCCATTGGGAGATGTGTTAAATATGTTGGTCTCAAGAGGCGTAGGAGGGAGTATATTTATATGTATGGTCCTTATGATTGTTCACTTTGCAAGTGGTTTGCCTATGTTTTGGGTCATGTGTATTGTGTGAAAAGTAA
This sequence comes from Sequoiadendron giganteum, assembly GCA_007115665.2. Taxonomy (NCBI): domain Eukaryota; kingdom Viridiplantae; phylum Streptophyta; class Pinopsida; order Cupressales; family Cupressaceae; genus Sequoiadendron; species Sequoiadendron giganteum. The sequence goes on along the minus strand of CM021103.1, from coordinate 126,785,114 downwards.
ACCCTAAGGGTGATGCCCTTTGATCTATGTATGGATTCATGAGATTTTTGTAATGATATTCTATTGAAAGGTATGAATATGTGTATTGAGTGAAATGAAAGCCCTAAGTGTTGTACTACCTGTTCATGATGATTGAATTGTGACTATGGGTTGGGACATGGGTTCATGTTGTCCTAACCGGTATTCAAGTGATTATGATAAGTGTGCAAAATGGTTAATACCTTGCTAGATGTGTAGGGTTTACTAGTGACAAGTAGGAAGAGTGGACCTTCGTGGGGTCAGAAACCAAAGTGGTGTCCAGGATAACCCATGGGAGAGTTTCTTAATCCAATGATAATCATAATAATGAATTAGGGGGATGGGTAGAATTCACATTAATCAAGATAATATATGTCTCACTCATGAATCAAGTGCTCATTTAGACTTGAGATGAGATGAGAAGGCCTGAAATGGAAAGATCAACTACCTTGTCCTCATGAAAGGTAAGTTGATTTTTCATGAGTTTGTATGGGGGTTGAGGATTGGGGGAGGCTACCAGGATAATCCAAGATGGGGGCAAGGAGCCTGGGAAGGTCTATTAGGATAACCCATATCAAGTTATATGATGAAACTCCTCCCTATTGTAGTCTAGCATTCCCTAGTTGTATTTTCTCCTTCTATTATGTGAGTGCCTCTGGAAGTGAAGTAAGTGTTTTAAGTGATGTTGGTGTTGTTAGAAATGTTGTGTTGGAGTCCATGTATAACCCTTGATTGTGTTATATTGTTTCTTTCCTAACTATTTATTGGATGTGGGACCTTTTGTAATCTCCTAGCACGGGGGTCTACCTAAGGGTTCCACATGGCTAGGAGGTTGGTGCTTTTTCCTCGATTGGGTATTCTTGTTGCATGTTCGTGTGTGTGGAGGTTGGTCATCATGTTGTGGACTCTAGTTCCTATTCTTGTTTGAGAAGATCTCCTTTCATGTATTTGTATATTGGATTGTATATCAATTGTATCTCTTATTATAAACTGATGTATTCTTCCCACATATTCTGGGGAAGCATTGTTGTAATTATTGTAACGATGTAACAATCATTGATGAATTCTTCTGTAAAGTAATGCATCTTACATATGTTAGTTAGCTAGAAATGATCAATATTATTGATTATCAGTTGATATGTTATGAAACTAAGTAATGTAAAATAATTTAATGTGGTGCTTAAAATGAATCTTCGTGTTAGATTGATCATGTTATCTTTTATGTTGATGAAATGTTTCTAGTAATCTTGATCATTAGTTGTGAGTAGTGTAGTCGAGGAACCTTGGAGGACCCAGGTTTACATTATCATGTTATATTATGTTATGCATTTTATTGTTGCTTGAAAAAAAAATTCATTAATTTTTCTTAGTTTAGTGTTGTCCTCTGGGGTAACTTGGCGGGGGCTTTACAAGTTACCTCAAAGTGATTCTAAATTGTAACTTTTAGTTTAATATAATCTTAATTTCTTAATTTTGTCTAGTGATAAAAAATTTATATTGTAAATTGTGAATTTTAATGTAATATGATTTTAATTTAATTTAACAATGAAATACTTTCTATTTTATATTTAAATTTTCATATTTGAAGTAGAAGTTTGTTTTCTAGATTTTAAAAAAATAGGATTTTTATAATAATTAGTTGAGAGATTATATTTTATTTTTTAAATTTATTCATATTAGGATGTACCTTCAATTTTAGCTTATAAAATATCATATTAATTAGTTTTTATAGATTTTAAATGTAAGTATTAATTATTTTAGAAATTTGATATTTCTTATTAGAAAAGCATGGAAGGGCCTTAAACTCATATAGAATAGAAGGAAAAAATAAAATAGAAAAACAAAATAGATAAAGAAAAACTAGAGCTTGAAACCAACAACTTCAACCCCAAGGGCTTGACATGGAAAAGGGAGTCCAACATAGGAAGACATTTCTTCCTCCATTATACAACTGTCCAAGAAGAGTCACCAACCAAATTTGGGTCCTTTAGACAAGAAGGGAGACAATCCCCCTTATAATGTCTAACTAATGGAACAATACCAACAACAAGGTAGAGAAGAAACATCCTTGTCTAGACCCAAATCATTAGGAAAAATAGTAGAAAAAATATTTAGAACCAAGATTATTAGTCATCTAAGGAAGAGAAGGAGGAAACACTTAAGGTGAGTGCAGCTCCAAATCCTCACTAGTAGCAATAATATAATCTTCAGGGTACACAATAAGATGATTAGGAAGACAATTCTTGTGCCAACTAGAAGAAGATGTTTTATAGGAACAACAGGGATAGTCATAGGCCAAGTGCCCAGTAGCAAAACAATGTTTGTAATGAAATAGGATTTCCTCATAATCTACAAGTTGGGACCAAGAATAGCCATTAACTTGAAGCATAACCTCACTAGGTAATTCTTTTGATAAATCAACCTCCACCAAAATACATGCATAGGAGGTTTGGGTAAAATTCTTAGAAGCAACATCCACTTTCAAATTTAGCCTACCAAGATAATTACCAATGGCCTTATAAGTAGAGGAACGCAAGAGCTATAAGATGAGGTAATGCAATCTCACAAAATAGGTAGAATATCAATGGATTCCTTCAAAGGGTTAAAGGAAGGAGCCCATGACTGAATCAAAAGAGGATGAGAGTCTCATTATCTAAAACAATCTCTCTATCCCTGAGAGAATCAAAATAGTAACCAACAAAAAAACCTAGCAAAACATTAAATATTGACCTTACCCTCCACTAAAGGTGTCCAACACTTTGATATCCAATGATGCAAGTTAGGAAGAGAAAGCCACAATTAGAAGAATCTATAGATCAATTCCTTTCAAGAGAAGAAATAAATGTAGTATGTTACTTTTTGTCCTAGAGAAATCATAGGGTCGACATTAAAACAAGGGAGAGGCACCTGTGATGCATATAAATAGATCCCAACTACACCTTATTATACTTCACAATAACAATAAAGGATCTAGTCAAAGGAATAGTCAAGCCTGAAGTAGACATGTAGAAAGTATAATGTGGAGAACCACTCATAGCCAAAGGCAGAAATGCCTCCACCATAGGGGAAAACTAAGGCATAGTAGAACCCTCCACTATGGGAAAAATTAAGGTAGAGAAGTTATGCTTGTAGGATATGGGAGTGCCAAATCCACCACCAAATCAAATGCAGGAGGGGAAAAAGTTTTATTAAGCAAGAGAAAAACATCTAAATGAGGAGGAGGAGTGGGAGGAGTGAGGGTGTCATTTTTTTACAATTTTAGTGCTACATTTTTGATAATATATATTTTCTTAACTATATATATTTGATAATGCTAACAAGATACCAAATATCATATGATTATTTTATACATAAAAGGGTATGTGCAAGATCATGATGGGCCAAAAAGTGGCAATATCTAAGTGATATGATGGTCCATGTTGCTGGCGACTTCTTTTTTACCCAAAATTGATAAAGAGGAAAGGGTTTTTAAAGGATATTCTCATATTTCCACCAATATAAATTATGATTTACTTTGAATTTAATAAATAATTATTATCTATTTTCTATTTGAATTATGACTAAAGTCCTGATTGATAGGCTGATTGAAAAAAATCTATAGCTTTCAAACGGTATCATATTTTTTGACTCCAAAACATGTGTCACACTATATGTTTCACATACTATAGGATTAACATAATAAAATTTAATTTCATGAAGTTTTGATGAAGTTAAGGTGGTCAGACATACAATTTTTTATATTTTTTAAAAGTTGTACTAAAAAATTCATAATTAATTATTTACTTGGAAACAAATTACAAAACAATATGTATCACATTGGGAAGTGAGTCGCCTACTTATATATAAAATCTTATAAAAACATATTATAATTTTATTTTGGTTAGGGTGGTCAGACAAACACCTACTTCTTATTTTTTCCCTGAAATTTAAATACTACTACATTGAAATTTCAAATTTTCACCAAATAGATTTTTTTTTTTTTTTTTAAATAAACCTAGTAGTGTAGAAACTACATTCATTTTTTTATAGATTCTACTGTTAAATATTTTTGAAATAATATAGATAACTTATTCAAATTTTTACGTCAAGTTGCCTAACTCTGATTTTCTGAATTTTATTGCCACTTAGGGGCTTGTTTTTTCCATGATGATCCTACACATACCCAAAAATATAATAAATAAACCAATGTTGGACATGGCTCCAAAAGAAACTAAATTGGGCCACACCCCTCCAAGAATCACTATTGGTAGTCGTCTCCTCATGATCGCTCATGAATAGAGACTCCTTATTCTCCTCAATTTGGGTAGTCAGCTCATTAATTGTAATATGGTTCACATGGTGGGAAATAAACCATAATATATAAAATTAAAATAATAATCTTTGAGCTAGTAATGTCTAACATTTATAAATCAATTAACACACATAAAATATTTTTATTTAATTAGATGAAAATCTATCTTCTTTGTGGGAATTGATTAACCCTCCTAATCCAAGCACATGGATACCAAAACCAAAACCTAATAATAATAGTGTGGTATGGTCCCCTCCTGTAATGGGTATAATAAAAAATAATTTTTAAGGTGCCTCCCATGGGAATCCATGAGATTTTGGAGATAGATGTGTTTTGAGGTATCACACATGAAGCAATATTTGCACCCTTGTGGAAAAGCTTACAAATTGCACAAATAATAAAGTTGAGGCACAAGCACTAATTGCAAACCATAAACTAGAAAAGTCAATAGGTATCAAACACATTTGGATCGAGAGGGATTCCATTATTATGATTAATGCATGCATGTAAGAAAATACAATTATTTGGTTGTTGCACACCATTCAAAAACAAGGACTAAAGGTACTTTAAAATTTTGAATCTTAATTATACCTCTTGCACTATTATAGAGTGGGAAAAAAAGTTGCAAACATGGAAAACATGGCATGTAAATTAGCTCTTGGGTCATCACAATTGCACCAATAAGATCTTTCTAACTACTTCACACTAGTGTGCTTTGATAAGAATGACTCTCTTCCCACATAGAAGTCCCTACATTAAGAAATTAAGTGTTTTAATGTAAAGGATTTAGTTTTTTGGTTTTCACTTGTGTGCAATGTCATTGGCTATAGTTAGAATTTAAATGATGAAAAAGTGGCATGGTGCTATCATATGGATTCAAGACATAGAGCACACCAACTTTTCCAATTTCATTCAAGGATAACCCTTGAGATCTCAATGCAAAGGAGAAAGAGATATTGCAAGAAGGTTATCCTAGGGGTTGAATGCAATCTAATAAGGGGTTCACCACCAAGTAAGAGCTTGGAAAAGAAAATAAAATGCAAGATGAAACACTAAACCTTAATTTAATACAATGACCTACAAAATGACCTATAAATGCAAATGAAACGAAACAAAAAACTATAGAATAAAATATATGAACCTAAAAATCTAGAGATGGTTGAGTGGAGCTCTAAAACACTATAATTTCTGAATTTTTGACCTACTAGGACTCATTCGCCAATCTAGGAAAAACAGTCTGAGATCTAGATTTTTGTGTAGGAACAGGAAACTGCCAAATTGGTATTTGAACCTGCAAAAAAATGAAATCTGACTGAAATTGGGACTCATTTGCTAGAAGTGGCAAACTGATCTAGTTAGGGTTTTCTAAAGCTTTAATGTCTGAATCTTCTCTCCTCAATCTGCTCAATTTGCTTCAGCAAGTTTTTGGATCTAAATCTCTATAAATTGACCTGTTGATGTTCTCTAATGCTTGATGGAAACTTTGACAACTTTGAATGACTTGACAACTTTTCTCCAATCTTGCTCCTTAGAAAATCTGCAACCTAGACTTGTAAATCACACTTAAAGGAGAGGGGAAAATGTTTTTTTGTTATTGTATAGGGATTTTCCTTGGTCAAACCCCATTTTGGTAATCAAACCTTGAAATAAAATGAAATAATAATGGAAGATGATGAATGAAAAAAGTATGATGTTGTAACTCACCTAACTCTATTAATGAAGTGTTGCAAACATGTGTTAGATGGCTCCAATGGATGTAGACCTTGAATCTTGCTTGGATAGGATAGATCATGAATGAAATTCTTGCTTGTTCAAATCATGAAACCCTACATCATAATTTTTAGGTCAAAAACAAACATGATGCATGAAGTTTTTGACATGATGATTGATGGTTGTATGTTTCTCTAAAATGGTTCATAATCTACCCTTGAATGCTCTTGAATGGTCTTGTAAAAAATTGAATGCACTTGTGAACTCAAACTTCTATAAGGATGAATACTTGAATGCTTGGGGGGAAAATGAGTGAAAGAAACTTATATTTATATTCAATTATGCAAAATTTCCCAAAACTAAAATAGTACAGGCTGACATCAGATCTAGGAAGATAAATTCCTACCAGAAATTTGAATTAATTTTAATTTTGGGACATACGAGACTCATTCACCCAAGGTTGAAAATGAGTCCCATTAGGCATAATTTATGGGAAAATATTTGATAAATGTGTGAAAATAGGTTCATGACCCAAAAATCTAGGTGGGACTCATTCTCCCAAGGTACCGAATGAGTCCCAAATCACCAAATCTAGGACCACACAGGATAAAAACTCCTGAATTATGATTGGGTAATGATTGGTGTCGTGATTATCCTTGAATAGATGCATTAAATGAGGTTTTTGGATGCAATTTAAGGTCAATTAAAGCATAAAGAAGCCCAATTATTAATGAAAACCCTAGAAAAGTGTGAAAGTGTGTTATAACATTTTACAACACTCCAAAAAAGGAACCAATAAGCTCATTTAGTTGACAAGGGCCCAAGGCCTAATGTGAATATGTTAGGTATATTACAACACCAAATAAAAGCTAGTTAGGGGGACCTTTTTCCATCATTACAGGAGTTATCTATACAACTCTCTCCTAGCCTATTTTCTAGTATTGCCCCTTGGTTCTACATCCACCTACTAGTGCCTCTAGGGCTACTTCCTCTCTTAAGGGGTTTGGCCCTTCCTCCTGCTTTACAATTTGTCTTTCATGGGATGTTCCCTCTCTTGAGGAGCTGGGCTCCTTTTTCTTGTAGTCTATCTTTTGTGGTGTTATTTCTGCTTTAGCTTTGGTTTGTGCCTCATCCTCACTACTCTCCTTTGCATTTTTCGGAGGCCCGCCATCTACTTCTAATTTTTTCTTTTCCTCCTCCCCAGTTCTCATTAGCGCTCTTAACTCAAGCACTCTTAATTTTTTCCTATGTTCTTCTCCCTTTGCAGCCACTTGTTTAGTCTTATGATTTTCTTTTGTGTTCCCTTCTTTGCTCCCTTCACCCTAGATTTTGTTTTTGATGTAGGAGCATCTAGTGGTGTAAGGGCAATCCTACATCACTCAAAAATACATTTACTTTCATGTAGAGTTTTGTAGATGTTTTTGCATTTCTGGATACCCTTTTCATTGAAGAATAATTCCCAACTTTCAGAACTGCTTTTTCTACTCGACTGTTATTTTTAGTAGGTATGATTTTGAAGGCGTGAGGAGACAGAAATTTAAAGGGAGCTTCAGGACAGAATAATAAACACTTTGGTGAAAGAATCAGGTGAAGATCATTCCCGATTCAAAAGTTATTCAAGTTTTAGTTTCTGCTTTTTGCCCTACAAAATCTTCGGAGCTAATTTTGAGGGACTTAAAGGCTTCGGATGGGCCCAAAAATTGGTGGAAAATGAAAGTGGTTAGCCTTTAGGCCCCATTTTTTGGCACTTCATTTTCGCAAGACTTTCCAAAAAGGTATTATCATTAAAGATCCAACGGTTAGATCTTGAGTTAGGGCTTCCGGAAGTTTGTGCATAATTAGAATGTTGTTTTTGGCTCCAAACGGAGGAAATGGGGCTATTTATGGGGTAGTTTCTAATTTTTGAGGGGAGTTTTTGGGGAAAAGAAGATCACATGCTACAAATAGGGGAATTTCTGTAGTTTCTTTCTATAATTTGCATGTATTGTAGAACTCGAGGATTTCAGATCCTCTGCATGTAAGATTTTCATTTTTGAAAATAATAAGGATCTCAGTTTTCTGTGTGATTTTTTGTGTCTCGGGTTGCACCCTCATCAGTTTTACTTTTACGTCTACACCCACCAGACTTTCCCCTTTCAATTTGTGTTGTTGGTACTCGTGGTCTCCCCTCGCTTGTTGGGAATTTCTAAATTATTCCAAACATCCACCTCTTGCACATTTACCTTGGGTCAAGTTAGCACACCTTGGCATCGAGCTCTTATATTGCTTCTAAAACCTACTAAGTGATTAGCTAGCTCCCCATTTGAGAAGTCTCTATTCTTTGTGGGTTGTGCTCCCACACCATGTGGTGTCCACACACATCTTCATCTTTCAACATAGTTTTGTCTTCTTTCTCTAGTTCTTCTCTTTCGCAACCTACCATGTGTGGATTCTCCACTAGCTAAGAATGCTAGCTCATCCTATGTAGCTTTTCTACTACATGATTAGTTATGCTTTTTGGTGGGTCCTACATGTGGTAAAATGCATTTAAGCTGGTGGTGGCATGGTGTTTCATTTTTTTGGTCAAAAAACTATTTGAATCCATGGCATGCCACCCACAATATTCCAAGTTGTGGTTTAAGTTGGTCTCCTTCTTGCTCTAGTTTTGACCCCCACTACCATGGACTTAAACACATGGTTGCTTCGTACTATTTCAAGTGCTCTTTCTCTCCATGATTTGCTTCATGATGCACAAACATGCCATGTGGAAACATTGACTTTAGTTTTTGAGCTTCCTGAATTTCCAACTCATAAGCAACCTTTGGGTTCTCACATGAATGGTTTGATGGGACTTGCATTTAATTAACTGAATCAATTTGATGTCACAAATTACCTATCAATTTTCGATACAATCACACATTTGATGGCATTCCAACTTATTTCCTTTCTTCTTACTAGATGTTCAAGGTATTTTCTATTTATGTCTAAGTGACGACATAGTACACTTTTGGAAATTTAGCCTAGGAAAAAATTGGATTAAGGCACTCTACACTCATTTCAACATCCCTACTATAGGGAAGATAAACTAGGGAAAATTTCTACTAGGTGGATGCATTGTACTTATAAGCCATATTATAATTTTTACCAAATGGTTTATTTTTACTTCTATAGTGAGTTGGAATGCACTAAGATGGTAATTAAATTCTTTAAAAATGCATCATTATTCCCTCTCATGGGAATTGAATGACAAAATAAATTCCCCCATCTAGAGCTAGCTCTATTTAAAGTGGCAAAGTAATACTCTTGCCACTCTTCTTGCATCATAGTTGATTGGAAATAGGTTTAGAATTAATAATCGACACTCTAATTTTTCTCACATTTTTGAGGCATCAAATAGCTTTTGTTGGAGTTACCATAGATCAAAGGCTAAATGTGACCATGAAACATCCAACGGGAAGGGATTTAAAAGTTATCAAAATGATTCTCGACATGGATTTCCAAAGAGAAGAGAGTGCTATAGGGTGAACTCGGATATCATGTCACATTTTTTGGCTTCCTTCCCAGACCTAGGAGAGCCAAAGGAACTCGTGAGGACTCTGATGACAAAATTGTTCAAAAACACAATCTAGGTGGGATCGAGGAAACTCTAGAAGTAGCATGGTTGGGTTTCAACATTCTGAGGCTATGAGACATCCAACACATATGAGAGGAGGGTGTTGTTATGGAATGGATTCCATTCCTTGGAATCTTTTGCATAGTGTCTTTAGTTGATCACCAATCACTGGCAAGTATGGGTAGATAATTTCAAAAAAAGGTAAATAATTTGGAGCCCCATTTTAAATCTCCAATGGATTGTGGATTTTAATGCCACCCCTCTTATGTTATGAGTAGTTGCATCTTACCTTGTGTTAAAAAAATATCTTGTCTCTGACTTCCTAAGTCCTTATCACTAGAGGATTATATTTTCTTTTAGCCTCCTTTTATCTTTGCTTTTGACATCTGAGGCAATGTATATTTTTTTGGCCCCTCGCTTGGATACATATTTTTAAAATTTAGTAAACATTTTGCAAAAGTGATGGAAAAAGTGATGTAATTTTGCACCTTTTATATTAATAATATTCAAGTTTTTCTTTTTATCTAAAAATATTGTAATTGGGAAAGGTTGTAGCTAGGAGGTGTTACACCATACATAGACAGACTCCATTATCAAGGTTGTAGTTGGGAGCTGTTATGCCATACATAAAGAGACTCTATGGGCATCACCCTAAGGTGAATGAGGCTTTTTTTCAGGGTTCGTAGAATAGGGTTTTGAAGCTTGGTGGGGGGTGTTGCCACAATAGTCGTTTACAATTTCTGAGAGGAACTGATTTTTGCTGAAATCACATAGTTTTAGAAAATATAATGATTTAAACCTTAAAAATTTCCATTTTAAGGATTCCGATTGAAGAGGGTTTGATCAAACCACCTTAGATCAAACCCCCTTGGATAGAACCTCACTAGTTTTAAACCATACCTATAAATGAGTCTCCTTTACATGTATCAAAATGCTGATAAACAATCACTTTTGATTTACCTTTTGGGGGATCAAATGAATTCATTTAAAATTTATTTCAAATGATTATCGTAGTCCTCAGAATTAGCTATCCAACAAATATAATTTTAATATGTTTTGGTTTTATTATGTATGTGTTTTTTTTAGTTTTATTAAACATAGATTTTTCACCGAAAATCAAGCTCTCTATTTTTCACATGTGGAAAAATAGAAAACTATCAAAATATATATTTTTTAAATATGTCTGTGCTGGGTATTGATGTCCTTGATCTATTTAAAAAAATAAAATTTAATTTCGATACATACAAAAAAATTTATGTTGTATACAATCCTCCTACGTTTGAATTGTAATTGGTTTGACTTTGAAACATGATTAAGGAAAAAATATTCAATAAAAAACTATGAGACCAAATGAAAGTGCTATATATTGTAGTTACAAATCTAAATTTAAAAAAATTAGAATTTAATCCTTCATACAAAAAAAGTTATGTTGTATACGGTGAGCGTCACTTTTTAAAAATGTTGTTTTCTGAAAAAAATAGTTTTTGTGGGAGATGGAAAAATAAGTGCAATCTGATTCCAAAAAAATTAAAAAATATATTTTTAGAATCTAAATACAAAATGTGATGAGGCTCTAGTTTGTATCATCTTCAAATTCCTCATGGTTTAGCCACTATAGGTGCCCGAATGTGAAGATTTAGTTAAAAACTAGTAATTTCAATGTCCAGTTTGGCCAAAAATTGTAAACCACTATTGTGGGATCACCCTGGGACTAAGTTCAATATTATTGAAAATCTAATTATTGGAATTATGAGTCTTTCTAACAATGCTAGGAAATTTTACAAAGATTTAAAAAGGATTTGAATGATGCATTAGAAATTTTCTTCAAAGATGATGAAAGGAATAGATTGGAGAGGGCTAAATGTGGGGGTTACTATCAAAGCTCTATTAAGGTGATTTGGGGTGACATTTCCAAACAAATCATGAGGTAATTTATGCTTGATGGGAATTTCTCTATTTTATTTGGTTATCATTTTTTTTTTCAACCATTTAAGGCATAAGAAAAAGGTCTCCTTTCCCTTTTATTGGCTTGCTTCCATGGAATGTAGTACTAGATATCATAAGCATAATCCCAAGAACCATATTCTTCATGTGAGCCTTATACTCCTTATTTCTAAGTATGCTAAGTCTTATATCAATTTCCTAAGCAACCTAAGAGGATTCCTAATGATTGGCAGAAGAATCTTGATTGTGATAATGAAATCAGGCCTGATTTGGGTTATGTTGATGAGGAATATGAGCCTAGTTTCAATGCTTCCATGGAAGGATATTCAGATCCCCCTACTCATGTGGAGGAGAAGAGTGTTAAGAAAGGTAAAAGGCATAAAACCCTTATTTTTGTTGATTATCAAATGGGTAGTGAAGTCGTGGTTATTGGTAAGTCCCTAGGTGGAAAAATTGTGAAGGGTGATTCCTCTGGTCTAAAGAAAGGGAAGAAAATAATTGGTGGGGACAAGGCTAGGAAACCCCCATTGTCTAGTTCGAAGAGGAAGATGGGCTCAAAGGGTAGGAGCACCCAGAAGAAGGCTAAGTGAAATGATGACCTCAACCAAGAGGATTCTGGTGTTGATTCCCCTATAGTTGAGACTCTAAAGGATGTTGGTGGTCAAGACAATGCAGTTTTGCAAGAATAGGTTATGAAGGTACATGATAAAGGGAGGAGTGTGGCTGAAGAAATTTAAAGATCCCTTCACGAGATTCAGGTGTCAGTTGCTAGATAGAAAGGGAAGGACATTCTTGAAAGTGATAATCCTAGCAGGGATTCCCTGGAGGACTAGGCAGATGATAGAGATCTCTCCAATTGCAATAGGGAGGAGTTACCCAATGGGCTAGGGTTGGTGAAAGATGGCATGTTAACTCTCTTCAAGATTTTTAAGTGGGCTTTCAACAAATTGAATCTCACCAATGTGAAGGTTCGTGGTCTAGTTAGTAAAGCTAAGAAGTCCTCTAATCCTTTAGAGCCTTCTTTGTAGGTTCAAATCAATCAAATTTTTGATGCGATGAAAATAATTATTGACGAGGTGTTGAAGATGAAAGAAGTGTTTGAAATGAGGATTGTGGATCTTGAAGAAAACATGGAATGAGCTTATCTAAAATTGGACAAGTTTGTGGATGTTAGCAAGTCCATAATGAAAAATGAAGATAAGGGTCTATGCTTTCTCAATGAGAAGGCAAGGCAGTGGATGGAGGATGCATCGGGTGAGAAGGATGTTGTTGGTAATGTGGCCAGCCTTCCTAGTGTTTTGATTAAAGAGGTAAGTTAAAAGGGTCCCTATACTAGGACGCATAATAAAACTAAGCTGAATGTTGGGATTCCTACCAAGAAAATCATTAAGGTGATGGAAGTGCACCAAAAGATTATTGGCAGTGATATGGAGGAAGATGATATTTTAAAGAATCTGTAGTCTTTGTTGTTTGAGCACCTCTGTTTTTGTAGTTGTTTTGCTTGTTGTTTGCTACTTTTTGGCTTCTTGCTGATTTTCATCATTTTCTTTTGATGTAGCATTCTTTTTTGTAAAGAGTTTCAAGGCCCTTCAAAACCCGTTTTATCTCTAATAAAAAATATTTATTATAATTTTTAAAATAAAAATACAACAAAATTATTATCAAAATAATGAATGCTAGATTTTCCCAAAAAAAAATTAAAAAATCCTAAGAAATGTAGAAAAAGTATATTACAAATAAATTAAAACAATCAATAAGATAAAATAAATAGATCTAAAGTAAAACAACCTCTAAATAATTTTTTTTTAAAAATCTAAACAATATATTTGAAATAAGAAAAAATATTTTTACTCTAATATTTTGTTTGTTTTCCTCATATTCTAAGGGCTAAAAAACAATGTCTTTAAAATATATTATATTTTGAGAATTAAATTATATGAATAAAAGATCATGCATTTAAAGATGATATAAATAATATTTCATGATTTATATAGATAAATTATATTTGAATTGTTTTATCATTTTAAAAAATAAATTGATTAATTTTAAGTGAAAAAGTGTATTAGATATTTATTAATTATAATATGAAATAATTTTTATTTTTTATTAATATTTTATTACTATTAATTTTTAATTATAGTTATAAATGTTTATATATAGAAAAAAAGGTATCAATATGCAAAGACATATTTTTATAAAATACTTTTATGATTATTTTCTACAATTCTTAATTTTTCAAATAGAATATATTGTTTTTCATGTTCAATATTGTTTATTAAAAATAGAAATCATTTAATATTTAAAAATATTAGTACATCTATTTATAAAAAAATATTGTAAAAAATGTACAAAGATATTATTGTGGCATTTATTTTCAATTAATATTTTATATGAAAGTTAAATAGTTATCTCTAGAATGATATTTATAGACATCTATTAAATATTTTTTTTTAAAGATATATACTAATTTTACTTTTAATTTTATTTATTTATTTCCATTGTTCTTAATTAATTAATTTATTTATTTTTATTAAGATAATTATGTTGTTATGTAATTTGATAAATAAAGTAGTAAATAGTTATTTGCTTCAATAAATAAATTGAAATTTATTAAAAATAAATAAAAATAAAATATGTATATGTTAAAAAATTTAAAATAAAATAAAATAATTATCACTCAAATATTGATGAGTATATATAGTATTTACATTTTAAATTTATATTAAAAAAATAATATATATCTTTCACATTTTAAATAGCATACATTTTCTGATGCAAGAGCATTCGTGGTTGAAGGCAATCTTGATCAACAAAATCAATTAGATTTTGAGGTGACATGGTTTGGACAATTTTTTTGAGGAATAAGTTAATTTTCTTTATGCAAAAATCAGAATTTAATAATTGGACAAATTTTAGTTGCAAGTTACAATGGGAAAATGTGTTGGAAATACAATTTTTGATGTTTATTTGACAAAAATAAGACAATCTTGCATCAACAAAATTGATTAAATTTTGAGGCACAAAATGGTTTGAATAATGTTTTGAGTAAATAGTTAATTTCCTTTGTCCAAAAATCAACATTTAATAATTGGACCTATTTTAGCTGTAAGTTGTAATGGGAAAATGTGCTAGAAATATTATTTTTTATGTTTATTTGACAAAAATCAACTTGGAGCATGGAATTTCTTGGGAGTTATGAAATATTATAGATTATTTAATTTTCCTTATTAGCTATAGGTAGGATTTGGATGCCCATGTTGTGTTGGCTGGGTATTTTTGAAAATGGGTTCCTATTTGTGAGGAGTGGAGAATCAATTTGTCGGTTGGTGATGGCCTTTCTTCCTAAGAGAGAATTGCACATGCATTGGAGAGTCAAAAAACTTAATTTATAAAATTTGATTGGTTTTCCATGTTGGGCATGGAGTTGGGGAGTTTCAAATTTGAAGGAGATAGTGGTTGCTAAAAAGTTGATTTTTGACAATGTTGTTTTGAATTTCAATTTATAGAATTTGGAGTTGGAGAGGTTGGGAATAGCTTTTCTTGGGGAGTGTTTGTAGACATGATTGTGGAAAGTTGGAGGTTTTAGTCAGAAGCAATTTTTATTGGGATTTCACGAATTCATTGTTCCATTGAATTACATAAGAAGAATGCAGGAAGATGTCAAATGAATTTGCAAAAGGAAGGGAGATTGATAATAACTGACCCATGAATGATCTTGTTACCTATAATAGATCATTGAATCTGATTTTTAATATTCTTCATCAGTCCAAAAGCTCCATATGTTGTCTTTTCAATTTTTTGTAGGAGACATTGAGCAATAAAATTTTCATATATGTGTAGTGTAGGAAAATGTGCTCCTTTACATTTGCGCACTTTGTTTGTGCCTTCTTAATTAAATTAGACTTAATTATGCCTTAATAAGCCCTGTTTTACATCTACAAGCCTAATAAATTACATTTTTTGAAGGGGAAACCCCACAACACTTAATACCAACACATAATACTTGTAAGAATTGGCTATGAAGGTAGCCACCCAAGATCTAGAGCCCTAATGGAAGCACAAGTATAAGAGAGATAGAAACAATATGACAAGAATAAACTGTATTCTACCAATAATGTAAATAGAAATAATGTATGTATCAAATGTACAAATGCAATAGAGACCCCTTGGTTATATAGCCAGGGTGAGAACATAGGAGGGCATAAGATTATGACAAGTGTCGTAATCTTATGACTTGAGACAATTGTGAAAAGCTATCACTCCACGTAAAGTGGGAAAGTGATAATGTGATAACCACCACAAAAGGTGGATCTACCACAAAAGGTGGAGAGGAATCACATGATGTGTCCACAAAAGGTGGAAATGATAAAGTGATAACATGATAAGTCCACCAAATGTGGAAATTCTCTAACAACTCCTATGTGGTCCCTAAGTAAACTTAACTAAGGTTTAATGATGACCTAGGACAAGGTACAAAACAATTAATTACACCAACACCCCCCCTTAAGTGCAACTTAGAGAGAATGTACACAATGCAAGATGGGTCCCGGCAACTGGGCCATGTTAGGTACCCATGTACAAATGCAATGCGATCTCTCATAAAGTGGAGAAAAGGAGAAAACCACAAGGGAAAAAACTCCCCCCCAAAAGAGAGATGAAAACAAGAGAAAATGCTCTCAAATGTATGAGAAGGAAAAAACCCCTAGAAGAGGAAAAAGTCCCCCCCATAAGAGAGAATGAAGAAGTCAAGTGACCCCTCAGATGAAACATCCCGCACCCCCAAGAGAGCTCGCAAATGATGATAGGTACTCTCAGTGAAAGGTTTGGTGAAGATATCTGCAACCTGCTCTGCCGTAGGACAATACTGCAAATCAATGACCTACTCCTGTATCAGCTCCTGAATGTAGTGCATATGAATCTTGATGTGTTTGGTCCTTTGATGGTGAACCAGATTCTTCGAGATCTAGATGGAACTCTGATTGTCACAGTGAATGAATGAAGGACGTGGAATAGTGAAGCCAAACTCAGTGAGAATATTTTGAAGTCAAATAGCCTCAGTAGCTACATTAATAGCCCCTCGATACTCAGCCTTAGTCAAAGAAAGAGCAATAGCATGTTGCTTCTTACTCTACCAATAAATGGGGCTAGAACCAAGATGAAAGTTGTAGCCAGAAGTGGACTTGCGATCATCAATATCGCCAGCCCAATTAGAATCTGTATATCCCACCAAGGTAATTCCTGTACCTACTACATAGTGAATCCCATGATGATGTGTACCCTGTATGTAATGCAAGATGCATTTGGCTGCCTTCCAATGAAACTCATGTGGTTCCTGCATAAAGCATGAAACCATGCCAACTACAAAGGAGATATCAGGGCATGTGTGAGTCAAGTAGATGAGACTCCCAACAAGCTGACGATACAAAGTGGCATCAACAAGTGGAGTAGAACACTTGGCCTCAAGCTTGACTCCTGAAAGAAAGGGAGTTAGAGTAGGCTTACAATCAGCCATGTGAAACCGAGCTAGAAGATCAAGAGAATACTTGGGCTGAGAGAGAGAGATATCCCAGAAGCTAACTATGTGATCTCAATCCCAAGAAAATAGTGCAAAAGGCCCAAGTCAGTCATAGCAAATCTATCCTGCAAAGCAGATTTGACACTGCCAATGATGGATGAGGTACTCCCTCTAATGATCAAGTCATCAACATAGAGCACAAGTAGCAAATGAGAGTCACCCTATCTCAAAATGTAGAAATTTAGATCTAAATGACACCTCGTGAATCCTGCAGAGAGAAGAAAGGAATCCATTTTGGCATACCAAGCCCTAGGGGCCTGTTTGAGGCCATAGAGAGACTTCCTCAATCTGCAAACCAAAGAAGAATTGTGTATGAATCCCTGTGGCTACTCCATGTAAATCTCCTCATGAAGATCCCCGTGAAGAAATGCACTCTTCACATCCATCTGATGCACAACCCAACCATGAGCTGCAGCAATAGCAAGTGTTAAGCGAATGGAGTTCATCTTAGCAACAGGTGCAAAGGTCTCTGTGTAATCAACACCTCGAACCTGTGAGAAACCTTTTGCCACAAGTCGAGCCTTGTATTTATCCACACTTCCATCTGCTGCATACTTGGTCCGATAGATCCACTTGCATCGAACCATCTTTCTCCCCTTGGGGAGTGGAACTAAATCCCATGTGTTGTTCCTCATCAAGGAACTATACTCTTCCTCCATTGTTGAATCCCACTCTAGAACTCCTGATGCTTCCTTGAAGGACTATGGATCAGAAACAGTAGCAATAAAAGCATGTGGAAAATCCTCATGTTGTGACCGAGTCCTTCGAGTATCTGAAGGATCCCCAACAAGAGAACCTGTTGACCCAAGAGTCTATCGAGCCCAGCAAGGTCTAGTAGGAGATGAAGGATGAGGCTTCTCAACTGCAAGTGGACCTTGCAAAGGTGTGATCCTGCGAGTCAGAGTTGAGGGAGAATCATCATTTGAGTCACTATCGTCACTTCCTACTATGGAGGAAGGAAGAGGAGGATTAGAGGCTAAGCTAGGAGAGCTTTCCTCAAAGTGAACACTCCTCTCAATGAATAGCTCATGTGTCTCTAGATCCAAAAGTCTGTATGCCTTAACACCTTCAGGATATCCAACAAATATGCAAGGCCTTCTCTGAGGTTCCAATGCCTTGTGTTTCTCTGGAGGTATGCGAGCCCAAGCTGGACAACCAAAAACTCTGAAGTGTCTCACAACTAGTTTTCTACCACACCAAGCCTCAAAAGGAGTCATACCCTTCAAAGCCTTATGGGGAACCCGATTCTGGATGTGAGTGGCACAACTAATAGCTTCTGCCCAAAATTGAGGACCAAGAGAATGAGCATGAATCATGCAGCTAGCCATCTCCTTAAGGGTTTTATTCTTCCATTCTGCAACACCATTCTGTTGTGGAGTGTATGCAACTGAATGTTGAATATCAATCCCCTCAAGAGTACAAAATTCCTCAAGTCTATTGTTCACATATTCCCTTCCATTGTCTGTGTGGAGAATCTTGACTTGTTTCCCTGATTGCTTCTCAACATGAGCCTTGAAGGCTAGAAATCTATCAAACACTTCACTCTTGTGAACAAGAAAATAGACCCATGTGAAGCGGGAGTAGTCATCAATGAAGGTGAGGACATAGCGGGCCTTGCTGAATGATGGTACTGGAAATGGACCTGCTACATCACTGTGAACCAATTGAAGAACTTCCAAAGCTCTCCAAGACTTCCCTTTGTCAAACTTCTCTTCTGGATGCTTACCCAAGGAACAACCTGAACAAACACCTTTTGAAAATCTGATTTGAGGGAGTCCTGAAACCATATCCTTTGTGCTAAGCTGCTGAAGGTAGCGGTAATTGAGATGTCCAAACCGCTCATGCCATAATTTACTTTCTAAATTTGAATGAGTGAGCAATGCTGTAGAAGGAGACTTGGGAATAAAGTGGGAAAATGAGTAAAGTCGTGTGTTGGGATTGGCTTGTCCCACTGCAACCAAGGCATCATCCTTAAGTTCTTTGACCACAACTAAATCTGGTAGAAACTCAACTTTCTTGCCATCTCCAAAGTGAGTGATTTGGTAGATTGAAAGAAGATTAGTGCTCAAGTTAGGAACATAGAGAACATCCTCAAATGTTCCTTCATCCATGACAACTGAAGCTTTTCCTTCAACATCCACTTGAGTGTCATCACCTATGAAGATGTGAGGTACCTTAGATGGCTCCAAAGAAGAAAACTGCTCCCTTGTAGAACCCATGTGATGAGTAGCACCCGAGTCAAGTATCCATTGTTGTGAAGAACCTATAGTAGCCATAAAAGCTTGCCCTTTTTCTTTTGATTGTGAGGAAGTGGAAGGAGATGAATCCTTCTTCTTGTAGGTAGATGGCAAATTGATGTTGTTTTTTTGGATGATGTTTGTCAACTCATCAATTTGCTTAGTATGGCAATGATGCTCATCAGACCAAATCTCTTGCAATATGAGCAAGTTGGTCTTTCCTTCTTGCTTGAATTTCCCTTCTGAGGAAAAGGTGAATAATTCCTTTGTTGTGGAGAGGATGATTGTGCTTTATCTTGTTGTGTCTTTGGCTTAAACTGCTTCTGCTTCTTATTGGAACCCTTTCCTTGAGTCCCTTGATTCCCTTGATTAGCCACCAAAGCTTTGGACTTTGAAGACTTGAGAATCCCCATGCTTATCAATTTTGCTTGCTCTAACATCAACATTTCTGTGAATGCATCAAATGATGGAAGAGTGAAAGAACTACCCACTGTCAACCGATGGGTTTGGAAGCTAGAAACAAATGCTGCATATTCTGATGGAAGCTTTCCCAACAAATTGTAGACCAATTGTGCATCCTTTTTGTCAATTCCACAATCCTTAAGTTGTGATCTTAAATCATTTGCCTTAGTGACATAGTCTTGGATTGTATCAAAATTCTTAGGATCTAACATTGTGTGATCATTGTCAAGCTGATAACCTCTAATCTCATCAACTTGGCCATACAATTGACCAAAATTTTCCCAAGCTTCTTTAATTGTTGTAAAATTTTCAATTTGATAGATTAGATCTTTTGATACGTATTTCCTCAATGTTCCAAGAGCCATAGTATTTTTAGTGAGCCAATCCAAATGAGCATTAGGATCAGATGGTGCAACAATAGTTCCATCAATATAATGAGTTAATCCTTTTTCCATCAACTTACTCCAAGCATCAATTTTCCAAGAAGCATAGTTATGTGGAGTTAACAAAGGAAACTTAGGAGAACCCATAGCAGCAAAGATAACAAGAGATAGAGAGGAACAATCACACAAGACACCCCCCCCAAATTCACTCAATCAAAGAATCCCCCCAAAAAATGATGATTTGGCACTTTATACTTAGTGCGTTTACAAAGGCCACTTGCAAGCCAAGCATAGTGGGCTTCTCATTTTAAATGTTTTACAACAGCCTTAATTAGGCAACAATAGACTCAAATAACTGATACAAAAGACCAAACTAAGATCTTGTCCTTACAAATGCCAAAATAAGCCAAAACTGACCAAGTGCTGAAAGTACAATTTCTGATCACAATCACTACAAATTGATAGCACCACTGTGAAATTCAGTAAAAATCATGCACTTTAAAAGAAAACGGCACCTGAAAAGGAGTTCCTATGAGTCTAAACGGAGCCCCAGAAGTTGCAAAAATGGTGACAACTCAGCTACACCTATGAGAAACTGAATTTTCTAACAAATCCATGCATCAAAACCACAAACTGATTACACCACCATGTAGAGCACGAAAAAATAGCCCAAATCAAAAAAAATTGCTAGAAAAAACGAATTAAAATGAGCAAGATATCTGCGTTTGAAAATGAACTGCAAATGGAGAGGGCTGGAAAAATTTCAAAAAATGCGTTGATGTAGGGCTAACATCAGCCATATGAGGGATTCAATTTGATGGCCATTTGACCATCACTGTCGCTATCAAATAGTCACCGGTTTTCGCCGCCGGATTTTGCCTGCCGCCAGGAAAATGTGCTGAAATCTTCAAAAGTCGGCCGCTTCCCGGAAACGCCGACCGCATGCGGTATGTGGTGGGGCCGTAGGGGAAGGGCAGGCCACTGGCCTCCTGCCACGTGGCTCCGCGGTGGCGATGTACCTACGGGTACGCTAGTGCTGTTTGCGGATTGCGCAGGCTGTACCAGCACTAAATAGTGCTTTATGAAATTCTTTTGTGATTTTTAATTTTTTTCAAATGAAAATTTTATTTTGAAAAAATAAACGAAATTTTATTTATTTTTCAAACTGATTTTTCTATATATAAAAATTTTTTGAAATTTTTCCAAAATAAAATCGTACCGTCGCTCTGCAATTATGACGATACGTATGGCCGAGGAGGGCAAATTTTTCCTAGATGGCTCCGGGCAAAGTTGTCCGATTTTGACAAATTGATAGTCAATCTTAGGGTTTAAGGCCCTTCTGGATGAAATGGCAGTGTCCTTTTTGGCTGAAAATGCTCCGAAAATATGGCTACCTTTTGGATCTGGCAACCACCTTCAATCTTCAAACCCTTGTAGATTTGGCCTCCAATGTCCAACTGAGACAAAACAAAAGGCAAATCTGACTTTCTCGGACACTCTGGACGCAATGGTGAGCTCAAATCTGATGCAACAAGTTCCCAAAATGCACCTGCAATACAAAGCCAAAAATGGAACCCCCCCAGAATCTGATATTTCTATGAAAAAAATGCAAGATTGCAATCAAGATCTCCCCAAAATGGCAATCCAAAGGCACTCCAATAGCTCTAATACCATGTAAGAATTGGCTATGAAGGTAGCCACCCAAGATCTAGAGCCCTAATGGAAGCACAAGTATAAGAGAGATAGAAACAATATGACAAGAATAAACTATATTCTGCCAATAATGCAAATAGAAATAATGTATGTATCAAATGTACAAATGTAGTCGAGATCCCTTGGTTATATAGCCAAGGTGAGAACATAGGAGGGCATAAGATTATGACAAGTGTCGTAATCTTATGACATGAGACAACTGTGAAAAGCTATCACTCCAGATAAAGTGGGAAAGTGATAATGTGATAACCACCACAAAAGGTGGATCTACCACAAAAGGTGGAGAGGAATCACATGATGTGTCCACAAAAGGTGGAAATGATAAAGTGATAACATGCTAAGTCCACCAAAGGTGGAAATTCTCCAACAACTCCTATGTGGTCCCTAAGTAAACTTAACTAAGGTGTAATGATGACCTGGGACAAGGTACAAAACAATTAATTACACCAACAATACTTTACCTTGACCAATGTGGGTTCTAGGAATAGGGACCTATGACCCACTCACCCATGGGAGAATGGGTCCAACCTAGGTCTTTGAAACTAAATTAAAATTATGTTTTCGACGATACTTTAATGTCTCTAAATTAAAATTTTGATGTCAATTTGTTGTTGCAACTATGAAGGTGGTTTCATTGATGTCAACTATGTGCTGAGGAAGTTTTTTGCATAATGAAGATGTCAAGGATTTTGAGAAAATTGATAAAATAAGGAAACGGGGTGTTGGAGAAGTGTTTTGGTTTTGCTTCACATTTCTTCTAGGTTGAATATCTACTTTTGTAGTTTTGATATGTTGGTTAGAGTTGTTCAAAGTTTCTATATCTAGAATTTGGGCTTCTAGATTGTTGCTCAGAGGAAGTTGTGTTCACTAGTATGTGAATTGGTTTTGCAATGTTCTACAAAGGTGTTTGGGAGAAACGTATTTTTTCCATATTTCTACATAGGTGCTTTTAAAGACCTATGGTTCTGAAGTAGAGTTAATGGTGTTGTTCTCTTAATTGTTTCAATAGGATTCATGGCTAGGTGTAATAGCGAAAGAAGGACTTTTGAGTTATAGAGTATTACAGTGTCTGGAAGTGTTGTCTAGATAAACAATATGATTATAATCTTTAGGTGAGATTTGTTGAGAAGGAAGTTGTTGGTTTTCAGGATGTTCTTGGATCACTGTCAAATGAATTTCTTTTTCCAAAAGTTTCAGGTTTGATTTAAGTGTGTACTTAACGTTTAATGTGTTTTCACGAGTAACGGTTGACCTGGTGTTTACACCACATTCAAATATGTTTAAGTTTTAATGAAGGAATAGAGTGGCATTTGGGATTTACTTTGGGTTCTAATTAAGTGTGTTTTGGTACACTTTCATTCCTATCCAATGCGGGAATGTTTAGTACCTAATTTAATATTGCAAAGTGTGAAGCATGTATTATCAACCTTGGAGAAAGTTTTCAAGGTTGAGGGCGGTATAAGTATGAGTTGAGATGTTGAAGGTTGGTAAGATAGAAAGTATAGAGGTGTGTAATGCAAGTGATGTGAATTTTTGAAGAGTGGAGTGTGATTTTTAGAAAAGCAGTGCAAACTTCAAAGTGTTGGACATCTAAATACAATGAGATGAAGGTGTCTGCAATATTTCAAATAAGGTTGTGAAAGCGTGGGAGAATTTGTGGTGGATCCCCTATTACATTAATAATTTTTCTCTATGTAACATTTCTCTTTTATCTTCTTTATTTATTTTTGTGGTAGTGAGCCCTAGCTGTGAGCCTTTTTGGACAGTGTGTCTTATTCTGGTAGTATACCCTTATACTGGTTCTGCAATTGCTTATATTGTGAGCTAATTCTCACTGTGGTTTTTCCCTGATTGGGTTTTCCACATAAATCTAGTGTTCTCTTGTGTATGGTGTTATTTTAGTTTTTGTTATCTTCATTTCATGATTAATCACTTTAACAACATAAGGGCTTAATGAATGTTTGTGGGTCTAATTATTGTTGAGGGTTTTGATGTTTTAATTTACTATAAATTATTCACACCCCCCTCTCAATTGTCTTGTTGATTCAACAATTGGTATTAGAAAAATGTTCATTGGAAAAGAGCTTAACTATTTAAGGTAGATTTGGGATGGCGAACAAGTTGGATCACCCTAGATTTGATGGAACTAACTATGCATTCTAGATGACAAACATGGAAGGATATCTTACATCTCATGGATTTTAGATTGAAAAGGAAATAAAGAATCAATATACTTGTGTCGCAAAAATTTGTATACTTGGACATTTTTACGCTCATTTGAGTCTTTCTTATGGATTTTGGCCTAGTTTTGCCTAGATTTAATGTCGTAATGTGGTCAACACATTCACATTAGGTCTTGGACCCTTGTGAATCAATAAGAATTCTTTAGTGTCTTGCAAAAGTGTTGTAACCCACTTTCACACTTTTCTAGGACCTTTCCTTCATAATTCATCTAAATAACCTCTTTTTATCATTTACCAAGTCCTATTTCAAAGTGTTGGAAGGATTTGTAACAAACTCACACTTTTTTAGGCTTTTCATCAACAAATTAACCCTTTCTTATGTTAAAATGACCCCTTAATGCACTTAAAGGTCATACTTGAGTGCGTTTCGGAGAACAATCCCACAAAGCATCATTAATTACATTTTAATTCTTGAAATTCACTTAAAATTTCACAAGTGGAATAAGTCACCACCTTGGGTGACTTAGTCCCATTTAGCATAAAAATTAAAATTATTTCAAATTTCTAGTGGGATATTGTTCTCTAAACCCTAACGTCGGCCTGTGATGAGGTATGTTTGAGAAATTAGGGAAAACCATGTATAAATAAAGGGTTTTCCCCTCATTTTAACCTTAACTATTATATTCTATTCATTCACTCAATCTTCTCAATCACTCATCTCTCTTTCTTCTCAAGCAAGCTAGGGTTTTGGCATTCTAAGTCATCAAGAAAGAATTCAAGGGTTGAATCTTCAACCATTTCTAAAAAAAAACAAGATCAAACATCATGGAAAGGTACTAAATCCATTATTTCATGTTCATACTTCATTACATTGTCTCTTCATTTTGGTTTACTTACCTAAAAGGGGTTTTACCAAGGAAAACCCCCATGCCCTAACATCCAAAATTTCTCTCTCTTTCCTTGTGTGTTTGTAGATTTAGGTACCTTGCAAGTTTGGAGATTGTTCAAGAATAGGTTGAAGAATTTTTGAGGGCATCTCCTTATTGACTAGGTCAAGATCTACACAAAAACAAACCTACAGGCCGAAAATTAAGGTTTATGGTCTGAACACTTGGAGGAACAGAAAGTGTAGATCAAGAGCTTCTGTTTTCACCTTTAAATTTTCAGAAAAGACAAAATGGACACTTCCCCCATTGTGGTGACTTAGTCCCACTGTGCATAGTTTTTTAGATATTTTTGTGAATCCAGATACCTATTTGGCTGAAACAGGCCCCAAAGTAGTTTTTTGGAATCACCCCAAAAAGGACTAAGTTGTCTAGCTTGGCACAAGTGTCCCGCCAAGCTTTAAAATTAGATTTTGCATAATTTTAGAGACACTTACAATCTCCACTTCAGCCTCTGCCATTTTCCAGGTGCCTTATTTTTGTTTGGCCCTTCTATCTTGCTTTGTATTTCATTCCATCTATCTTCCTACATATTATAATGTGTTGTCAAACAAGGTACATTTTCTAGGTTTTTCATTAGTATTTGATTTCCAAAATATCTATTTCTAGCATTTATATCATTGCATTTAGATATTTTTACATTATACTTGCATTAGTCTTGAATGTGGACATTGCCTTTTTGGTATCCCTCTCTCCTTTTAACTAAAAACCCCTAGAAGTGTTAGAGAGTCTTGTGGTACCAAAATCTATGTTATATTTTGGTGAACCCGCCCTTTGAATCCCTTCTTTTTTGATTTGGACTCCATCGTTGTCCTAGAATTAGCTTGCATTGCATCTTGCATTAGTTAAGTTGCATTTTAGGGTTTCAACTTTTGTATTAGTGAAAGTGCATATAGGTTGCATTTTTTCATCTCAAATCATTGAAATGTTTTGAAATCTTGTATTCTCATCTTAGGTATGTATCTTACAACACAAAAAGCATCAAAAATATCTATAAATTCTGAAAAACACTCCAATAGGACTATTTCTTCACCTCGGGCGACTTAGTCCCTTTATGCCCCTCAAACAACCTTTTACAGGGCTGAAAACCCTAGTTTTAAGATTTTGTTTATTTCCCTCAACTATCTATATTAGTTGGCTAAGTTTTGGTAACATGCATTTCATTAGATCTAGCATAAATTAGCTCATTTCATGCATTGCTTATATTTAATTTTGCTTTCACAACATTTTATTTTCAATGCAATCAGTAACTTACATTGTTTGAAATTTGAAAATTGCATTTCATCTTATGTCTTTGCATTGCATTTTAAGTTTGCATAGCTTCTATTAAATTTCATTTATTAGAAATATCTTTCATGGCACTTGTGGATAGCATTAGAATTTTGCAATTTTCATTTTCTGGATTAGTTCCTAGATTATTTAAATCAGATTCTTTAGAAAATGAAAAACAAAAAATTAACATCACAAGAAACCAATCAAAAAATTCTTAAATTTAGAAACATCATATCATCCAATCCCTTTAGTAGCGATGACTTGGACATGTTATATGAAGCCCTTGACAACTTCATCTCTCCTCGATCATCCACTAAGGCTTTGACACAAGAGGATGCAAGCATCAATAATCATGATAATCATAATTGTTCTTCTCTTGATACCTCTCCCATTTGTGACAAAGGTATCTTCATGAAACAAGATGCAATAATTGACAATCATGAATGTCTTGCTTGCCTTCCTCCTCCTCCCCCTTTGGAAAACGTCATAGGATATGCAGATGTAAATGTAGACAATCATGACAATCAAACCTTTTCTTCTCCTAATGTCTTCTCTATACATGAAGAAGATAGTTTAGTGTTAGAAAATACACCTCTTAAGAGTCATGAGAATCTTGACCCTCCCTTCCCTCATGCCCCTACCATTTGGGACAATCTATTTGAAAATCGTAGTGTTCCTTCTCTTGATGCCTCCCCCACCTGCGATGAAGCTAGTTTACAAACTCTCACCATGGCATGTAGTGAACCTCTTCCAAGCTCTCCTACTAGGGTAGATAGTATGGACCAAAATAATGAGACCTTCAAAAAATAGGACAATCAAATAGAACCCTCTCCTAATCATCCCAATATTGATAATCACATCATTGATCATTCACCTACTTGTGATGAAGTCATTTTATAAGAACCAACCCTCAAATGTCAAGAACATGCAGTTTGTAGTTCTCCTAAAAACTCTCCTCCTAGGGAGGATATAATGATGCATGACATGGATAACATTGACAATCATAATATTATTCCCTTAGAAGAGGATGTAGAGCCCATGTGAGAATCTACTTCCCTAGGGGACGTTAATACTATTCAACCTCAACACATCCTTTACCCACCATCAAAAAAACCTCATACTCAAAACAAACCCAAAATTATCCTTTGCCCACCTAAGAATATTGTGTCACAACAACTAAGCTATAATATCATTTCTTATACACATTACACAAGAAACAATATGCGACCACAACAACCCACCCCAACACCCTTACCTTTACCTAATCCCATCTTTCCTCGTGATCCTCGATTAAATTCATACATTAGGGAGTATGGTTGTGTTGAGAAACTAAAGAACATTGCTGCCAAGATATCCCTATGGGACCTAATTCAGAATTCACCTAGCTACCACACTATGCTTCACACAACCTTACAACAGGTTCCTATCCCTTCTACTATGCAACCGAATGACATAGCAGCTACACTTCAAGAATTGAAGGCTAGCATTATTTTCCACCAAAGTGAGCTCCCTCCTTTGGAAGTGCAAAAACAAAATGAATCTTTTGTAGTCATATCTCAATACAAAAGAATAGGGATAAAGCAGACCCTTGTTGACAATGGCTCCATCGTTAATGTGTGTAGTGTAAATATTTTGGATAGGATGCATGTGGATAAATCAAACATTCAACCTACCTCTTTATCTATCAGTAGATTTGATAGTGTAGGACAATATCCACTTGGTGTGATCACTTTGCCTCTTATAGTTGGAATGGCCACATTAGACACACTGATCCATGTTATGCAACATGATGTTTCATATAATCTTATTTTAGGCAGGTCATGGATTCATGCAATGAATGGGGTGCCTTACACTCTTCATCATAAAATAAATTACATCTACAACAACCAAGTACACACACTTGACATTGATCCTGAGTCGTTTAGTGTCTTACTACTTGAGGAGAACAAAGAGAATCTTTCAAACACATAAACACCAACCACACAAGTTGAACCCATACAAGAACACCATAAATCTAGTTATCCTAAACCCTTCACAATGATATCCATTGATGATTTTGGATCATTGAATTTAGAACCAACAATCATGGAAAAGTCCAAGATCATCAACAATGATTCAAATAATGGACATGAAAAATAAATCCTATCAACTCAACATTTGGATGATCCTTCGACGCATACATCTCAACCACTCTAGACAATGAAGCAAATTACACAACAAACTTTGACGAACTCACCAATAAAAAATCACCCAATCCAAAAGCAGTGAAAAGGATCTATGGAAAAGGTTATGAGATTATGAAACAACCTAGCTACAATGGAAAAGGATGTGGTGCTAGAGAACAAGGTATTTGTGTCCTCATTGATCCTATCACGCAAAAAACTAATCATGGTCTTGGTTATTGTCCTTTGATCAAAATCACCAAGCCTTCCATCAATATCAACACTATCCCAAAACATTCTTCTAAACCACCTTCACCACTAGTGCCTCCTGACCTAATGGACACTAGTGGTCTTGGAAGTGATCCTTTGCAGCAATCAAAACAATTTTTATTTTTTTTCCTAATATCAATGTCATCTCGCAAAACACTAATGATGTAGATTTTACACGCTCCTCTAAAGGAGCGTACAAAATCTCATTATCTATAGAGCCTTGTGTAGGTATGACATCCTATACTAAGAAAGACTCATATTTGTTGCATGATAAAGGAACACCTTCTACCATTGATCAATAGGGTATCTTATTGAGACTCCTCCAAGATCACTTGATATCCCTTCCACCATGAACTAAAAATAAATTCTATTACAAAAATTCCTTTTGCACCTATCATAGAGTTCATGGTCATTATACTAATGAATTTAGGGCCTTGAGTATTAAAATCCAACATCTTAAGGAGTTTGGTGCTCTCCCTTATATGGGGCCACCTAATTCCTCTAATCGATACTGATTTTCACTCTACTTGGCATCTCATCAATCCTTTTGGCTGACTCGTGTCTTGCACTAATTCGGGGCAAGGGGTTAGCTAACCTTGTACTCATATGTCACATGTTGTTTTCTCTTTTGACTAGTCGTTAACCTTTCATGAACATATAAGAGAAAGCTTGGGATGTGGACCACATACCTTAAGTTGACTCGTATGTGACATACCACCTTTTTTACAACGTAGCTTATAGGAAACATATGGCTTGGCATAGAGCTTTTCGAATAAGATCTTGTGTCTTCTTCTAATTTAAAACACTTGCTCATAGTAATGGTGTTAGCAACTGCTTTAAAGTGGGGGCATACATCGACACTCACATTTCATTGTGCGATTTTATTTTTCTTGCAATTCCCTCTCTTGGAAACATTAGGTACAATGTTGCTCAAGATGAGACATTGCACTTGTCCTCTCTTACAAACAAGATGAGACCATTTGCACTTTCCCTCTCTTGGAAACATTAAGCATGATGTTCCTTACGATGAGACCTTGCATGAACTAAGAAAAATCCTTTTGAACATTCCTTAGACCATTTACAAAAGTCATTTTCTTTTGTGGCACCTTATTAGATTTATCATGAGGTATAAATTTGTTATGGTTCAAGTGAAAATCCCAACCAGCGACATGACTTTCCCCATAGCCACCTGCATGTGTGTGAGTGCATACCAGCCATGAGTGTATGTTTCTCACCTTTTTGGACTTCTCGCCAGATAGACAGCCAAGAGTTTTTTCACCTCAGAGTGAGTATGCATTTTTGGACAAACAACCTAGATCTGATCCATAACTAGTTGGACAAATGGTTGAATCTTGATCCACCTTTTTACTTTCATTCTTTTCTCCCTTCTAGTTCTTGTCGTTGCATGATTATGTATCTTGTTTTGTTGCAAATAATTCACCTTTGTGTGTGTCATTTTTGCGCTTATATCAATTTCACTTAGGATCTTGGATCCTAGGGGCTTAACCACCTCCTTCATCTTTGTTTCCCTAGACCATCCGCATTGGTACAATTGGACTCTTCTCTTGCATGACTACTTTAGTGTGAGTATGAAGGAAGTTCGGTCTCTCACTAAAGTGGGGGCTAAATGTGTCGCAAAAAAATGTATCCTTAGACATTTTTATGCTCATTTGAGTCTTTCTTGTGGAATTTGGCCTATTTTTTCCTAGATTTAATGTTGTAATGTGGTCAACACATTCAAATTAGGTCTTGGACCCTTGCAAATCATTAAGAATTCTATAGTGTCTTGCAAAAGTATTGTGAAGTGTTGTAACACACTTTCACACTTTTCTAGGACCTTTCCATCATAATTCACCTAAATAACCTCTTTTTACCATTTACCAAGTCCTTTTTCAAATTTTTCTAATGATTTGTAATAAACTCTCACACTTTTCTAGTATTTTCATCAATAAATCGACCCTTTCTTATGTTAAAATGGCCCCTTAATGCACTCACAGGTCATTCTTGAGTGTGTTTCGGAGACCAATCTCATTAAGCATCATTAATTACATTTTAATTCCTGACATCCACTTAAAATTTCCCAAATCGATTAAGTCACCACCTTGGAAAACTTAGTCCCATTTGGCATAAAAATTAAAATTATTTCAAATTTCTAGCAAGATATTGTTCTCTAAACGCTAAGGTCAACTTGTGATGAGGTATTTTCGGGAAATTGGGGAAAATCATGTATAAATAAAGATTTTTCCAATCATTTTAACCTTAACTATTCTATTCTATTGATTCACTCAATCTTCTCAATCACTCATCTCCCATTCTTCTTAAACAAGATGGGTTTTGGCATTCTATGTCATTAAGCAAGCATTCAAGGGTTGAATCTTCAACCATTGTTGCAGAAATTCAAGATAAATCATCATGGAAAGGTACTAACTCCATTATTTCATGTTCATACTTCATTACATTGTCTCTTCATTTTTGTTTAGTTACCTAAAAGGGGTTTGACTAGGGCAAACCCCCATGCCCTAACAAATACCATTTCTCTCTCTTTCCTTGTGTGTTTGCAAATTTAGGTACCTTGCAAGCTTGGTGATTGTTCAAGAATAGGTTGAATATTTTTTGAGGGCATCTCCTTGTTGAAAAGGTCAAGATCTACACAAAAAGATAGCTACAGGCTGAAAATCAAAAATTTCTAGTCTGAACACTTGGAGGAACAGAAAGTGCAGATCGAGAGCTTCTATTTTCACCTTCAGATTTTTAGAAAAGACAAAATGGACACTTCACCCAATTGTGGTGACTTAGTCACATTGTGCATATTTTTCAGCGATTTATGTGGATCCGGATACCCATTTGGATAAAATAGGCCCTAGAGCAGTTTTCTAGAATCACCAGAAAAAAGGACTAAGTCGCCCAGCTTGGCACATGTGTCCCACCAAGCTTAAAAATCGGATTTTGTACAATTTTAGAGACACTTACAATGTCCACTTCAGTCTCTACCATTATCTAGGTGCACTATTGTTTTTTTTCCTCTTCTATCTTTCTTTGTGTTGCATTTCATCTATCTTCCTACATATTACAATGTGGTATCAAACAACACATTTTCTAAGTTTTGCATTAGTATTTGATTTCATTTATCTATTTCCAAAATTTAGATCATTGCATTTAGACATATTTACATCATAATTGCATTAGTATTGAATGTGAACATTACCATTTTGGTATCCCTCTCTCCTTTTACGTGAAAAACCCTAGAAGTGTTAGAGAGTCTTGTGGTACCAAAATCTATTTTACAATACTCCTCCTCAAAATGGTCCCAATACAAGTGATGAGATCAATGAACATGAGGTAAATTCTAAGGAAAGTTTTATTCTTGTGAATAGTCTTTCAAATTTTGAATTGGTTAAATTTATGAATCTTAATACTTCTAAAGAAGTTTGGGATAAGCTTGAAAGAATTTATGAAGAACATGATAAGGGTAAACAAGAAAAGTTGTAGAATTTGAAGGCATAATTTGAGACCCTATGTATGTCAGATGATGAAAGAATTATAGTCTACATGCAAATATTTGATGAGTTTGTAAGTGCTATGAGAGGTCTTGGGGCACAAGTCAAAGAACCTAGGGTGGTAAATAAATTTTTTAAATCACCTCTTGATTCTTATAGTGAAAAGGTATCTTCTATTGAGGAAGTTGCAAATTCTTATTTACTTATTCCAGAGATTAGTTGATTGGTACACTAACTTCTTTTGAAATGAGAAAACCTAGTCTGAGAAATGACACAAAAGTGGAGACTTCTTTTAAGGCTAGAAAATAAAAGAAGATTGAAGATTCAGATGGAGAAGATCCTAATGATGTGGAAGCTAACTTTGTGAGAATGATGAAAAAGGGAATTGGTATGTATAAAGGTAAACTACCTTCCAAATGTTTTAGCTATGGAAATATAGGTCATTATTCTTCAAGATATCCAAACAGGGTTGTGGACAGTAAAAGTAAGGAGAATAAAGGAAAGATGATTAAAAGAAGCTACTTTGTTAGAGAAGATGCTGGTATTTTTTATGATGAATCTGATTATGGAGATGATTATGAATGCTTGTTCTTGGCTATAAAAGATGAATCTACTTCTGCTAACTCTAAAATTTGTGTGAAGGAAAGTGTTTTAGAGAAGAAGGATAAGGTTGAAGGTGCTTTTGCTTATTCTTTTCATGTTAAATAGTATAAGAACTACTAGGTTTTTTTACAATGGTTTCTCTAATAACATGATGGGACATAAAATTAAGTTTGTTAAAATTGAAAAATATGAAGGAGGATTAGTTAAATTTAGAGATGATTTAGGAGCTAAGATTTGTGAAATAGGTTCAATCAGTTTTGATGGCAAGCATAATATTGAAGATTTTTACTATGTTAAGGGCTCAAGTCATAATATTTTGAGTGTTGGAAAAATATGTAGCAAAGGATATAATATTGTGTTTAAGGATGAAAAATGTGAGATCAAAAAGTCTTTGGAACTATGATTTTTTTTGGTAAGAGGACAAATGGAAATATCTATCAACTTAAGGGTGTTGATGGCCATTGCTTTATGTCTTAGATTAATGACAGTTGGTTATGGAATTGGAGGATGTGTCACATGAACTTTGACAATCTAGTTAGAATTAGATCAGTTCATGCAGTGAGATACCTACCAAGAATCACAAAGCCTATCAATATTGTTTGCAAGAATTGTCAATTTGGAAAGCAAGTAAGGACTAGTTTCAAGGGAATGGAACAATCTGCTACCAGAATACTGGAATAAATAAATACATATATATTTGTGTTCCTACAAGGGTGAGAAGTCTTCAAGGTGATAGGTATTTCATGCTTTTGATTGATGATTATTCTAGAATGATATGGGTTACTTTTCTTAGAGATAAATATGATGCACTAGATAGATTCAAATCATTTAAAGCTATGGTTGAGAATTCATGAAATGGATTTGAAAATAATTTTTTTAGGTTTGATAGAAGTGGAGAATTCACCTCCAATGAGTTTAACATGTTTTGTGAAGTTCATGGAATAAAGAGGCACTTGTCTGCCCTTAGAACTCCTCAATAGAATGGAGTGATTGAAAGGAAAAATTGAATTGTTCAAGAAGCTGCTAGGACTATGATGAAAGAAGCAAACCTATCAAAAGTCTACTAAAGAGAAGAAATTCATACTATTTTTTACATACTTAACAAATTTCAAGCTAAACCTAACAATAAAAAGACTACATATGAGTTATGGTATGAGAGGGTTCCTACTATCAAGTAATTTAGAGTATTTGGAAGCAAATGGTATATCCAAAGAGTTGAAAAAACTTAGGAAAGTTTAATGCAAGGTCTAATGAATGTATCTTCCTTAGATATTCTACTAAAAGAAAAGGTTATAAATGTTACAAAAAAATTGTAAGAAAAATTTTTGAAAGTGAAAATGTTAAGGTTGATGAAAATTTAGAGAATTAAATTGTTGTAGATGGATATGTATCAGATGAACCTAATTGCAAAGAACAAGAAGAAGAAAAAATTCAAGAAAAATAAATGCAAAATGAATAGGAAGAAACTATGTAAAAGACCCCTAAGACCCCTAAGTACGTCCAAAAGAATCATTGGAGACAAGAGAAAAAGAGTATTGATAGGAAGTAGAGCTATTCAAGCTGAGGTAAATTTGTGTTTACTTTCTAAATTTGAACTTAAAACACTGAGTGAGACATGAAAAGATGAAAAATGGATGAAGGTAATGGAAGAATAACTTGTATATATTGAGAAAAATCAGACTTGGGAATTGGTTCCTAGATCGACAAACAAGAAAATAATTGGAAAGTTAACTAAATTTTTAGAAACAAACTGAATACAATTGGAAAATTGGTAAGAAATAAAGCAAGTCTTGTGTGTGTGGAAATGGAAAAATTATCCCTTTAATTTTTCTTGCTTGTTTGGGCCCTCCTTGTTTGAGCATAATGTTGCCTTGATTTAGTTTTGTAATGTGTTTGACACATTCACATTAGGTCTTCGGTCCTTGGTAACTAAATAAACTTAATTTTACCTTACTTTAGAGTGTTGTAAAGTGTTGTAACACACTTTCACACTTTTCTATGGATTTATTAAAATGATTGGGCTTCTTTATGCTTTAATTAGCCTTATTTTGCATCCACAAGCCTTAATTAATGCATCTTTTTGAGGATAATCCTAACATAAACCAACATCCAATTATAATTTAGGTGTTTTTAGGTTTTGTGTCCTAGATTTATTGAGCTGGGACTCATACACCACCTTTTGCATATGGGTCCCACCTAGGTTTTTGGGTCCCGATCTTGATTTTGCATCATTGTAAGGATTTTTTAAAAATGTGTCCCATAGTTAAGCCTAATGGGACTCATATGCCATTTGTGGTGTATGAGTCTCGTGTGGCCCAAAATCAAATTTAATTCAAATTCTTGGTAGGATTTTATCCTCCTAGATCTGATGTCAGCTTGTAGTGTTTTAATTTCAGGAAATTTAGCATAAATAAGTATAAATACAAGGTTGTTTCACTCATTTTCACCTAAGACTTTCAAGAGATCATTCCTAATAGAAAATTTATGATTACAAGAGTTTAAAAGACTTCATAAGAGAATTCAAGAGCATTCTTAAAGCATTCAAGTGTATTTCTTCATCAATTATTGCAGTAATTCAAGATACATCATCATGTCAAGATTATCAAGAATCAAGCATATTGTTGAGCTAGTGTTGTGGTGTAGCATTGAAGATCCATTTGCAAGCATTTCTTCATACCCATGTTCAAGATCTAGATCTACACTCTTAATGGCTAGTTCATGTTAGATTGCATATTTACAAGACATCATTCAAAGTATCATTATTCATGTTTCATGTTTCATAGTTCATGTCCTTATCTCATTATCTCATCATTTGGCTTAATTACCTCAAAGGGGTTTGAAAAAGACAAACCCCCATTCACTAACAATCAACAAGTTTATCTCTCTCTACATGTGTAACTGTAGATCTAGGTGTCTTGGAGCTTGAAGGATCTTTGAAGATTAGGTTACAAGCTTGAAGGAATTTTTTGGAGTTGTCTCCTCACTTGAAAGGTCATGAAAAGTCTTCTATAGGTCCAAAATTAGGGTTTCAAATTCAGAAACAAAGTGTGGCAGAAAGAGTAGAGATTGGAGAGTAGAAGCAGATCTTAATCCTTCAAAAAAGCATACTAGCATTGATACTCCACCTTGGGTGTATAAGTCTCAGTACAATCAATTTTCATGGTTTTAGGAGATTTAGAATAAGCACTATTAGATTCTAATTTTGGTGTAGAAAACCGCGTCTGGGAAAAAATCACCCAGACTCATGTATGAGTCCTTGTCAACATTAAAATCAACATTTCTAGCATTTCCAATTCTCATTCAAGCCTCTATAGGTTTCCAGGTACACACTTTTGATTTTACAATTTTATGTCTTGATTTACTTACATTTATAGGTCACTTAATTAAGATTTGTACATCATTAGGTTTTTTCATTAGATCTTGCATTTTAGTAGTCTTTCCAAGCCCTTTCTTGGTGGTGAACCCCTAGTTAGTCTATAATCAAACCCTAGGACAACCTATTGCAATATCTCTTTACCCTTCATATCCTTGGATTGAGATCTCTAGGGTTTCCACGAATGTGGAGTATAAATGATTGTCGTTTAATGCCTTAAACCATGGTAGCAAAAATTTTATATCTTACATTTTGGTGAACCTACATTTGGAACATCATTTCTGATTTGGATTGCATTGTATTCCTAGATCTAGCTTGCATTAACTTTGCATTAGGGTTTGCATTAGTTAATTGACATTCTAGGGTTTCAAAATCTTGCATTAGTAAAAGTGCATAAAGGTGGCATTTTTGTAACTTGCATCACTAAATTTCATCTAAAATTTGCATTTGCACTTAGCCTAGACATCACTCAAACTAGAAAGCATAAAATTTTATAAAAATTGTGAAAAAACCCTCATGGGACTCATACACCCCTTGGGTGATTTAGTCCCAGTGTAGATCAGAAGCTTCCTTTTACAACATTGAAAACCTTGTTTCTATAATTCTGTTTATTTTCATTAGTTATTTTTTCAGTTGGCTAAGTTTATGTTACATGAATTTCACTAAATCTAGCTTAAAGTGGCTTATTTCATGCATTACTTAATTCCAAATTTGTAATTACAACATTTCATTTAAATTAGATTCTTGCATAGTGTAATCAGTAAATTACATTTTGAGAATTTCATTTCATTCTAGGTCTTTACATTGCATTTTAAGTTTGTATAGATTATTGTTGATAAATGTTAGTATTTCTCTTTTCCAATTTTGCAAAGAAAAACTTAGTCAATAAGCATGCTAGTCATTCATTCAATACATTCCCTAGTTATGAGAGTCTCTTAGTGCAAGAGAGTGAAAATGTTGATGATTTTCTTAAACCTACACCCCCTCTTATCTCTCCTATTTGTTGGGATGATGTGATAGAAGATGATACAAGCATATATAACCATGATGATCATAATTTTTCTTCTCCTGACACCTCTTCTTTTAGTGATGAAGGTATCTTGGTTTAAAAGAAGATGCAATCATTGAGAATCATGAAAGTCTTTCTTGTCCTTCTCCTCCTCCGCCTTTGGAAGATATTTTAGCACAAGAATGAGATCATAGACACATTTATAAAAATCACCCTACCTAATTTCCATTCAACTTTTTCTTGTGAGAAATTTCTAGTGAAAGAGAGTACAAGCTTGGGTAATGATAACAATCACATTTGTTCTTCCCCTAATATCTCCCCTAGTTGTGAAAAAGATATTTTGGTGTTAGAAGAACCAATTGATGAGAGTTTTGAGAACACTAGTTGTTTCTCTCCCCTTACCTCTTCTATTAGGCAATACATTACTAAAAAGAGGAAAAAATCATAGGTAATCATGATGATCACATAGCACAACAAGAGACCATTAAAACCTACCAACATAACACTCCAACTAGTCTACATTCATCTCCCAACATCTTTCCCTCTTGTGATAATTATTGTAAATGATGAGGATATGTTGGTGTTAGATAATCAAATATTTATGGTTTATAACAACCCTCTTTATGTTCCTTCCCCTACCAATCCTATTTTGGAAAACATTATGGGACAAAGGATTTAATTTATGAACATGCATGACAATCACATTTTTTCTTCTCCTAGTATCTCTCATAGTTATGAAGATACTTTGATGTTAGAAAATATAATCGATGAAATTCATGAGAATCTTGTGTGTCTCTCTTCCCCTAGAGAAAAAATTATTGAACAAGATAATTCCATCATTGATAAGAAATACAATCCAACCATTGATAACTCCCTTAATTGCGATGAAGTCATTTTAGAAGAACCAACCTTTGAATGTCATAAAAATATAGGTTTTAGTTCTCCTAAACACTCTCCTCTTAGGGAAGGTATCATGGTGGAAGAAAATGAGAACATTTCAACATCCTTATACGATGGTAAAATTATGACAGTAGACTACCCTTTATTGAAAATACATCAAACCAAGACCGATGAGGTTATGGACACGAAATTTTCCTGGTGTAAGAGGGTTTGGAGGGAAGCCTCACACTTCCCTGCTCTGGGTCTCACCTCAGCAATCCCCTAATGTGGTTTCTTTCACCACCCAACCTCTAGGTTCTAACTCATCTTTAGATCCCCTAGTTCTATTCCATTCCCTCTTCCAACCTTTGTCAACAACAACACAACCAATTCTTGATATTTTCCTTTTGTTCACCTTAACCCTTAATCCACCCTAAAGGTCAAGTTCTTCCAACACACATCAAATCATTTGTAGGGTTGTCTCTACCATTCCACATGCTTCTTTGCATCCTACCATTCTTCTTGGACCACCATCTAACTCTATTTCTCCATCACTCACCCAAAACCTAGTTTAGGGTTTGAGAAGGACTTGTAGTCTTGAGCCCCAATTAGTTCTCCTAGCCGAGGAAGATTATGCTACTGCTCCCAACTTTTCCAAAGAAACTTGATTCTTTTTCTTGGATTCTCAATCCCTATTACATCCTTTACAAGATTTCAAAGCCCAATTTTCTTGATTGGCCGTACATAGGACTATTCTCCTCTTTTTGCAAAAACTAGGGTTCTTTATCTATTTCCTGGCCACTCGGTAGGTCTATTAAAGCTTTTCTTTGGTCTTCCAAATGTTGGAGTCTCCTCCTTGGATCCAGGCCACTGTGGGACCTTCCTCCACACTTCTACCATGGGGTTTACCCTAGAGAAGTTCACCCTGCAAATGAAGTGCCTTTTAGCACTGGTAAATGACTATCCTAGTCGGGCACTATCAAGCCCGCCTAGGAACAGTTCTTTTCCATTTCTCTTGCATTCCTACACCTCCCTACTCCTACTCTATCTATATATAGGGAGTCTAGCTCCATTTCCCAAGCAACCATACACTGGGTATGGTGGGAAATGAGTCTAGAACTCCATATTGGCCAATTTTACCAGTCAAAACAAAATTTGAAAGAAAACAAAACAATTAACTATAAAGACACCTACAGTTAGCACTCACACACTACAATCTACCATACCAACAAGGAAGTAAGGTCATAAGCACTAGCTAGAGCATAGCATAGGTCTGATCCTTCCTGATCAACCAAATACAAAAAAACATAGAATATTAACTAATTGAATCACTATCCTCCATTAGCTTATTTCAAATTTTCAAAAAATACAAACATTCACAATGCCTTCCAACCTTGTACAATGGTCGAGGCCAACCTTAAATACTTCAGCAAAATAGTTATGCTCGAGCCTTCACCTCTCCCAAGCCGGTTAGTCATTACAAATGCTTATCTTGGTAAAATGCTTAAAGCAAACTTACCACTAACTTTGAGAGCCTAACCTCAAACTTGACCATTCCAAATGGCTAACAACTACTACTGATAGCTAATGACTAACCTTATTCCAAATCTAACTCCTAGAGCAATGGTCCACATGACCTTAATAGAAAAAAAAAACAAAAACATTCCAAAACTTGTCTTTCCTAGGTGTTTCCTAGAGGTGCTCCTGCACCATTCTCCCCCTCCAAATAGAAACACTAAGAAGTAGAAGGAGAGAGCAGGGACAAATCAATTCCAAGCTTCTTGAACTAATCCTCTTGGACCCATGTACCTTCTGACTCATGCTTATGCTTCCACTTGATTAGGTTCTCCATATACACCTTGTGCCTTGTAGACTTTTGCACCCTGGAGTCCAAGATCTTCTTAGCTTGTTGCTTGTCCTGATTGGGTAGTGAGATGTTACTGATGTCCTTGAAGACCTCTGGACTATCTTGATCCATTTCCTTGACTGGTCCTTTATATTTGATCAAATCAGCAACATTGAAAGCCGGTGAGATTCCTAAGTCAGTAGGTAAGTCAATCTTATATGCATTTTTGCCATACTTGGCCAAGATCTTGCATGGTCCTACTCTCTTCATCTATAGCTTGGTTGAGACTCCCTTCTGCAACCTAGACATGTTGAGGTGAACCATGACATAATCACCCACTACAAATTGGATATCCTTCCTTGACTGATCTACCTTGTCCTTCAACTTTTGGGTAGCTTCAGTGACTGTCTTCCTCACTTGCTCCTGTATCTCTTTCATGGTCTGACTGAAATCTTCAGTATGTCCACTTCTATGTTCCATGGCTCCTAAATCTCTGAGCTCACAAATACCTCTTGGGTGCATTCCATACACAACCTCAAAAGGACTTTTTCCTGTAGTTCTATTGACACTATCATTATAGGCAAACTCAGCTTGTGAGATGAGCATATCCCAAGTTTGTCCATAGTCCTTTGTTAGACACCTTAGTAGGTTACCTAGCACCCTATTAACCACCTCTGTTTGGCCATCGATTTGAGTATGATAGGCAGATCCAAATGACAGATTGGTTCCCAACCTATTCCATAAAGTCTTCCAAAAATGGCTTATGAAATTAACATCCTTGTTTGAAACTATGCTTAAAGGTAAGCCATGAATCCTTACAATCTCCTTGAAAAAGAGATGAGCTATGTAACTAGCATCATGAGTAGTTTTACAAGGTATAAAATGACTCATCTTACTAAATCTATCCACCACTACATACACACTGTCAAAACCTGTTTTGGTCTTAGGAAGGCCTACCACAAAATCCATTCTCACACACTCCCAAGGTCTATT
The DNA here is from genome assembly GCA_007115665.2 of Sequoiadendron giganteum. Lineage (NCBI taxonomy): Eukaryota > Viridiplantae > Streptophyta > Pinopsida > Cupressales > Cupressaceae > Sequoiadendron > Sequoiadendron giganteum. The sequence continues at coordinate 126,744,158 of CM021103.1, read as the reverse complement.
TGGAATTGGTAGGGGTTGAGAAAGACCAGCATTACTAGCTCCTCCCTTAGCTCTCATGCATACAACACACCATTCCACATATTTCCTAACATCTCTTGCCAACTTAGGCCAATAATAGAACCTTTGTACTAGTTCTAAAGTCTTATTGATGCCAAAATGCCCACTAAGACTGCCATTATGCTTTTCTTGGATCAGATTTTCTCTCATTGACCCTTTAGGAACACATAACTAGTTTCCTTTAAACAACAATCCACTTTGCAATGTATATTCAGCATACTGACTATCAAAGTGATTCTCAAAGTTTAAACATACCTTATAGACCTCTGAAAAAATCTTCATCCTCTCCATAGAGATCTTTAAAGCTCTCAATCCCTATGCTTTTCACTTGTATGTCTTGAACTGTCAATAACCTCCTACTGAATGCATCTACTACTTTATTCATCTACCCCTTCTTGTTCTTGATGGTGAAGGTAAAAGCTTGGATGTATTCCATCCACTTCAAGTGCCTATTGCTCAATTTATCTTGGGTATTCATATAGCTAAGTGCTTGGTTGTCTGTAAAGACTACAAACTCCTTGGGTAGAAGATAATGCCTCCATTTCCTAAGTGATTGAACCAAAGCATAAAGTTCCAAGTCATAGGTTGAATATTTCTTCTTTGCTTCATTAAGCTTCTCACTAAAGAAGGCTACAAGTCTACCCTCTTGACTTAGCACTCCTCCAACTGCCACTCCACTTGCATCACACTCAACAGTGAACAATTTGTCAAAGCTAGGTAGTAAAAGTATGGGTTGAGTTGCTACTTCTTGTTTCAGTTTCTCAAACCCTCTCTTAGCTACTTGAGTCCACATAAACTTGGTTTTCACACCACCTTTTATTGTCTCTAAAACCGGTGCACAGATACCACTAAAATTTCTTTTGAATTTCCTATAGAATTGGGCCAATCCATGGAAACTCCTTACCTCACTTGCTATTGTTGGTGTAGGCCAACTTATGATTGCCTCCACCTTACTTGGATCCATCTTCAATGATTCCTTACACACTACAAAACCCAATTACACAAGTTCTTGTTTGAAAAACTCACATTTTTCCAAGTTGATAGCCAACTTCTCCTCTTGCAATCTGCTAAGGACCAATTCCACATGTTTGAGATGCTCCTATGTTGTCTTGCTAAATATTAGGATGTCATCTAGGTATACAACCACAAACACTCCCGTGAAATCCTTTAGTATTTCATTCATGAGTCTCATGAATGTGCTAGGTGCATTGGAAAGGCCAAATGGCATCACTCTCCATTCATATAAACCATCTATTGTCTTGAATGTTGTCTTCCATTCATTGCCATCCTTAATTCTAATCTAATGGTATCCACTTTTCAGATCCAATTTTGTGTAATATTGAGCCCCTCCAAGACAATCCATTAAGTCCTCAATTCTAGGAATTGGAAACTTGTACCTAATTGTGATTCTATTGATTTCTCTAGAGTCAGTACATAACCTCCATTTGCCTCCATTCTTGGTTGCCAAAACTACTGGTACTGCACATGGGTTGATGCTCTTTTGTATCAAATTCTGATCCAACAATTCTTGCACTTGTCTAGATACTTCCAAGTTCTGATCTGGTGTCAACTTATATGCTACTTTGTTAGGTAATGATGCTCCAGGTATGAAATCTATTTGATGGCTAATAGCTCTCTTTGGAGGTAAGGTTGCAGGTGTACCATCACTTACAATATCCTTGTACTTTTCAAGCAAATTCTGGACTGCTCTTGGTATGACTGGTTTTTCCATCTTCTGTTCCTCTTTGGACTGCAATAACACAACATATCCTTCTCCACCTTCATGTAGGGTGTTGAAGAACTCTTTTCCACTACTAAGAAGCACACTTGGTGTCTTGGACTATCCTTCATCTTCTTCTGACAGTGACTGCAACTTGAAGGTTCTTCCATCCTTCTTGAATGAGATGGTGTTCTCTTTCCCATCATAAATGGCACTTCTGTCATATTGCCATGGCCTACCCAGTAGAAGATGACATGAATCCATGGGTAATACATCACAAACTAGCTTATCTTTATATCCTCCAATTGAAAATTCCACTGTTACTTGCTCATTAACCAAAACACTATGTCCTTTATTCAACCATGTAACCTTGTAGGGGTTGGTATGAGGTGCCTTCTACAATTTTAGCTTAGTTACTACCTCCTCTGAGATTATATTATCTATAGAACCAGAATCTACAATGACCTTGCATACTTTACCAAGTATTTTGCACCTTACTCTGAAAAGAGCTCTTCTTTGCTTAGGTTCTTCTTTGACCGGTTGCCTTATTAGCACTCTTCTAAACATCAAACTCTCTCCATTTTCAGACTCAATATGACTGATCTCAGTTGACTTAGGACTCATGGTGTCCTCCTGTGCATAGGCCACTCTCTTTTCATTGCTTGAAGAAGGAGCTTTCTCCGGGAATCTATAAGTTGGGTGTCCAACTTGACCACAATTATAACATTTCATGGTTGCAAAATAGGAATTACTCCTGCCTGCTCCTCTTCCTCTGTTAAATCCTCCTCTTGAAGAATTTTCATCTCCATGCTTAGTGAGTTTTGATTCTCCTTGGTTTCTTTGGTCATTACCTCTACCTTGGTAACCTCCTCATTGTCCTCTTTGATCTCTATGATCTCTACCTTTACCTCTGCCTTTAAAAGCCTGATCTTACTTCCTCTTGTTCCTTTCCTCAATCTTGATAGCTAGCTGATAACATTGATGAACTATTTTAGGACTCAAAAGAGCCATCTCCTCTTGGATATTCCACGTCAAACCATTAAGATATCTAGCCACTTTGAGCCTCTCATCCTCTGTCACATTAGACCTCATGCAAAGCTTTTGGAACTCTTCGGTATAAGTATTAACATCTAGTTCTTTCTGCCTTAGGCTTTGTCTCTTCTTGTGTAGTTGAATTTCATAGTCATCAGGCATGTAGGCTTCTTTTACCTTTGCAACCATACTTTTCCAAGTAGAGATGGGTTTCTTTCCTTCCTTCTCCCTCTCTATTTGGATGAATTTCCACCATGTTAAAGCTGATCCTCTTAGTCTGGATTTAGCCACCTTTACCTTCTGTGCCTGTGTGACTCCATCACATTCAGAATGGTTCTCCATACCTTATATCCAATCCATAACTAGTACGGCTTCCATCTTTCCACTAAACATTGGGATTCCTTCAAGTTCCTTCCCACTCAAAGCTTTCAATGCCTTTAAGAAAGGCTCCTCTTGTAGAACGGGGTTAGGTTTAGGGATCTTGTCCTCCTCTGCAACCTCTTCTTGCTTAGGTACCCTTTTTCTATCCTCCTCATCCTTGTTTAGGACATTGTTCAATGTTTCCTCCAATTGTGCCAATCTTTCCCTAAGTCTCCTATTGTCTTCTTCTTGGTCTTCAACCTTCTTTGCCAGTTCTGCATTTGTCACCATGGTGCTAGAATTACTTGACTCAATATCTAACATCCAATATTTCTTTTCCAAATATTTAACTAGCTTTGGTACCAATCTGGTGTAAGAGGGTTTGGAGGGAAGCCTCACACTTCCCTACTCTGGGTCTCACCTCAGTAAACCCCTAATGTGGTTTCTTTCACCACCCAACCTCTAGGTTCTGACTCATCTTTAGACCCCCTGGTTCTATTCCATTCCCTCTTCCAACCTTTGTCAACAACAACACAACCAATTCTTGATATTTTCCTTTTGTTCACCTTAACCCCTAATCCACCCTAAAGGTCAAGTTCTTCCAACACACATCAAAGCATTTTTAGGGTTGTCTCTACCATTCCACATGCTTCTTGGACCACCATCTAACTCTATTTCTCCATTGCTCACCCAAAACCTAGTTTAGGGTTTGAGAAGGACTAGTAGTCTTGAGCCCCAATTAGTTCTCCTAGCCAAGGAAGATTATGCTACTAATCCCAACTTTTCCAAAGAAACCTGATTCTTTTTCTTGGATTCTCAATCCCTATTACATCCTTTACAAGATTTCAAAGCCCAATTTTCTTGACTGGCCATACACAGGACTGTTCTCCTCTTTTTGCAAAAACTAGGGTTCTTTATCTATTTCTTGGCCACCTGGTAGGTCTGTCAAAGCTTTTCTTTGGTCTTCCAAATGTTGGAGTCTCCTCCTTGGGTCAAGGCCACTCTGGGACCTTCCTCCACACTTCTACCACAGGGTTTACCCTGGAGAAGTTCACCCTGCAAATGAAGTTCCTTTTAGCACTAGTAAATGACTGTCCTAGCCGGGCACTGTCAAGCCCGCCTAGGAGCAGTTCTTTTCCATTTCTCCTACATTCCTACACCTCCCTACTCCTAATCTATCTATATACAGGGAGTCTAGCTCCATTTCCCAAGCAACCATACACTGGGTACGGTGGGAAATGAGTCTAGAACTCCATACTGGCCAATTTTACCGGTCAAAATAGAACTTGAAAGAAAACAAAAAAATTAACTATAAAGACACCTGCAGCTAACACTCACACACTACAATCTACCATACCAATAAGGAAGTAAGGTCATAAGCACTAGCTAGAGCATAGCATAGGTCTGATCCTTCCTGATCAACCAAATACAGGAAAACACAAAATATTAACTAATTGAATCACTATCCTCCATTAGCTTATTTCAAATTTTCAAAAAATACAAATGTTCACAATGCCTTCCAACCTTGTACAATGTTCGAGGCCAACCTTAAATACTTCAGCAAAATAGTTATGCTTGAGCCTTCACCTCTCCCAAGCCGGTTAGTCATTACAAATGCTTATCTTGGTAAAATGCTTAAAGCAAACTTACCACTAACTTTGAGAGCCTAACCTCAAACTTGACCATTCCAAATGGCTAACAACTACTATTGATAGGTAATGACTAACCTTATTCAAAATCTAACTCCTAGAGCAATGGTCCACATGACCTTAATAGAAAAAAAAAAAAAAAACATTCCAAAACTTGTCTTTCCTAGGTGTTTCCTAGAGCCGCTCCTGCACCATTTCCATTAGATCACCCTAGATTAATGGACTTCCTACATACCCTATGGGACATCCTAAGAATCCTCTAATTCTTTACCCACCCTTAAAATGGCCAAAAACTCAACACCAACATCAACTCATCCTTTATCCACCATCAGATAAACCTCAAACTCAAAAAAAAACAAAACTTATCCTTTACCCACCTAATAATAATGTTTCACAAAAATCAAATTATAATAGTTGTTGGTCATACATATAACACTAGAAACAATCTGAAACCAAGAAAAACACCTTCAACATCCCTCCCATTGCCTAATCCTATCCTACCTAAGCCTATCTTGTCAGTTCCTCCTCATGAAAAGGAGTATGATCTTATCGAACAACTAAGGAATACTCCTACTAAGATATCATTATGTGATCTTATTCAAGCCTCCCATCATAATTACCATAATATGATTCAAAGTTCCTTGCAAAAGTTGTGGTCCCCTCTAGTACAAACCCAAATAACATAGCATCCATTATTTAAGGAATAAACACTAACATTATTTTCCACCAAAGTGAGCTCCCTCCTTTGGAAGTGCAAAAACAAAATGATGCTTTCATGGTAATAGTTAACTACAAGGGAAGAGGTATAAAGTGAACCCTTGTTGAAAATGGCTCTACCCTTAATGTGTGTAGTGTGACCCTTTTGGATAAAATTGGTGTGGATAAATAAAAAAATCAACATGACTCTTTATCTATTAAAGGATTTGACAATGTAGGAAAACAACCACTTGGTGTGATCACTTTGCCTATTATAGCTAGCAAGTCCACATTAGAATCGTTGATCCATGTTATGCCTCATGACCTTTCATACAACCTTCTTTTAGGCAGACCATGGATTCATACCATGAATGGTGTGCCTTCTAGTCTTCATCACATAATGAAGTATGTTTACAAAAAAAAATTATATACACTTGAAGCTAACCCTAAACCAAACAATTGTTTGAATATTGAGAAAAATAAGGAAAATACTTTGAAAACATTGGCATCAACTACACAAGTAAAAAACATGCAACATAAAGGCAAAGAAAATCATATTGAAGAAGTCACGAAGCTATTAGAAGATGATTGAGGTTCCTTAGATTTCACAACAACATTCATGGGAGAATATAATATCATAAAAAAAGAGTCTAAAAAGGGAAAAGAAAAATCAGTAATCTCAACACCAAATTCAACACAAAATTTGAAAGCATCCACCTCAACTACTTTAGAAGATCAAGGAAATTATAAAACATACTTTGATGAAATTAATCATGAAAAACCACTGAATTATAAATAAATGTTCAAATGCTTTATGAAAAGGGTTATGAACCTATTAAACAACTTGGATATAGTGTAAAAGGATGTGGTTCTAGAGAGAAAGGTAGTTGTGTCCCTCTAGAACCTTACACACATGAAAAGACTATTGGTCTTGGATATTGTCCCTCAAAAGAAAGAAACAAGCCTTCACTCGATATCAACACTATTACAAAAGATTCCTCTAAGCCAACTTTAAAATTAGTTCATCCTGAATTGATAGACACTAGTGGTCTTGATTATTATCCTTTAAAAGAAACAAAAGAAATAGAGAAATCTTCACTTAATAACAATGTGATCACGCAAAACACTAATGATTCAAATTTGATATATTTTACAACCTTTCATAAAGGAGAGTAAAAAATCTCTCAAACTAAAGAGCCTTGTGTAAGTATGAAATCATGTACTAAGAAAGAGATAATTTTTTTGTGAAATAAAGCAACATCCTCTACTTTTGATCAAGAGAGTATCTTGTTGAGACTCCTCCAAGATCATTTGATATCCCTCCTTCTAAGAACATGAAATCAATTTTACTAGAAACATTCATTTTGTGCATATCATAGAGTTCATGGTCATTCTACTAATGAATGTAAAGCTTTGAGAAATAAAAATTCAACATCTTGTAAAGAGCGGAACTCTTTAAAAGAAACATCAACAAAATTTAAATAATTTCATTTATATTCAAAATAAAGTCAACAATTCATTCATTTAGACATAAAAAAAAAATAGTGAATTCCAACAAACAACGACTTAAAGTCGATAAGATAGATTCAATATATAAATTCCAGTTTAAATATAAACATGTGTCATAATACACTTCCATGATAATCATACATAAGAAGTGGTAATATAAGTTACAATTCAAGACTTAGGCATTCAGTCACCTTAAACTCTTCAATACATAGTTACAGAACACAATATAACATAAATGAAGATGACATCCTTTGATCTTCAATCCACAAGCTAATCTTCAAAATGAAGACGAGAACAAGGATCAGGCACTTTTTCCGCCCAACCTCAAAGCTTACGCTTCCCCGAAATTCTTAAATCACTCAAAGAATACCCAACCCTGCACGAATCACTTAGCAAAAAAAGGTTTATGAGCAAGATGGAATCTAGTGCGTGCCTAGTATAACTAGTAAAACCACAAGCATTTTCATTTTTCTAATTCATTTAAGAAACAAGCAAGTTCGATAATAGGATATGGTAGAGAGTTCAATAATTCCATCTATTTCAATGGTCCTTATGTTACTTGGCCAAGTAAAATGTCATGCATGACAAATAAAGCAGTTTTGGAAAACCAAAACTACACTCTCTAATAACCCATATTCGACACCCATCCTAGAAGGTAACTTTCCCAAAAACATGACATGCACATTCATTTATCAAGCATGCATGGTTCCAATCAGTCAAAAACAATCTTTCAGAAACAATAAAACATAAATCTTGTTTGAAATGAAAACAGTTTAAAAGTTGTTCTTTTCATCGTTTTACTCCATAAATGACATTAAATTAATATTTAAATGGAGTAAATTAAATAATCAAAAATAATTAAGAAGGTGTATCTCTAGTATGTAATTCAAAAACATATTTTAAAACACGCATAAAAGAGCACACATTCTTTTGTTTTATTTACTCCTCTATTTAACCATGTTCAAGTTCATTTTGTTTCAAAGTAAATCATATTTTAAATTAAATTGATTTACTTGTTGTTTTCCATACTTGCAGAAAATAAATATATAAATTTATACTTTTCATGAACAGTTTAAAATAACCCGTTTCAGTTTCTTTTTTTAAATGTTTTGAGTTTCATTGACTAATTTCACTGATTCTAACCTCTCTTTCGAAATTACGTTAAACATTTATAAGACATTTAATCAAAATCTTTCTATTTTTAATTCTTTTAAAATAAATGTAAATAGCGTTTTCTGTTTAAAAATAAAATCTTTTTAAATCAAATTTTGAGTTTCTTCTAAGTTTGTAAATCAACTATTTCTCATTGTTTTCTAATTCAAATTTTCCTACAATCTTTTCTATTTTGAACTTGTTCATTGTCGTTTTGTTTTTCTGGTAATTCACAATTTGATGTTCAAGAATTTAGATAGAAATCTGAAGAAAACATAAATACTTTTTGTTGTAGTTTCAAAGAAATCAGAATAAGAAAATTATCTTTTATATTTGAATTCACTGTATGCATGTTTTTGTTTATTATTTTCTAAACATCTTACCTGCTAATTCTGGAAATGTATTTTTAGTTTCCTCTGTTCTTTTTGTATCTTTTTCCTCTATTTGAATGTTGTTCAATTGTGTGTGAAAATTATTCTCCCACTGTTGTTTCTATTACTTTTACCTCCCTGTCTCCTGTGAAGTATTTCCTTGCTACCATGGACACACTATACATCTCCCAACTTTGTGCCCTCTACCCTTTACTCTCCTGTCTTTGTTTATTTTCTCTTTCCTGAGGCTGACCTTTACCTGTCCCTCTCTTGCGCGCCCTGTTCACTCTACTATTTTCTGCACACCCCTTTACCAGTTCTTGTGTGGGTGAGAAGGTTACCCTGTGGCTGTGTAGGTGAGTGTAGGGAGACTTCTCTGCCACCACACCCTCCTTTCTTGCTTTAGGAGATTCTTTCTCCCTGCGTGCCCCCTCAAGACCTCTCCCTTAGCTAGCACCGTAGGTGAGTGGGTAAGTTGTAATCTACATAGAGAAATGATTGCTCCTTGTGCATGCCTTCTTCCTCCTGTAATTCCTGTCCTGCTCCTTCCAAGCGCATGGGGAGTGTAGGGTGTAAACAATTTCAAACAACTCTCCTCCTATTTCCTGCTTGGCCGTGCCTGATACTATTCTTTCAGGTGCATGGAGAGTAGTGAAGATTGTCTAAAAAATTTTGCAATCATTGAATAGTCAACAAAACTTTCTACCTGTGCTCAAAAATGGATTTTTACTCACTATCCCAATTTTGAATTTTCTTCCCAGATTGATTTTTCTTCTTTCTCATGCAATTCATGGAGTTATTCACAAGGCAAGATCCACAATTTTAGTGTGATCTCCAGTTCTAATATTTTAACTCCATGTTATAGAATTTGATTGCTTCTCAAATTAATTGAAGATATTTTTCTACAATTTGTTTAACTATAGTATTGAATGCAATTTCAATTTGACGTGAATTGTTTTCTAAATTGTTTTCAATAACTCAACTTAGATATTCTTTTATCTATTCAACTATAATTTCCTCTTTCATAATTTTCAAATGAGAAATAAAAACTATTAATTTCATAACACTTTATTTATTACATTTTAATAAATTTCGTAACAAAGATCTATTCCATTAATTTCAAAATAAAAGCATCATTATTTTTAAAAAATGATAAAATATCTAAACAAGGAACCCAATTCATTTAACTTAAATCAATTTCCTCAAATTTAACCAAATCGTCATTTTAAATCAACATATTCTTTTCACAAATTTGGAGAAATCAATTAAACTCAATTTTTAAATTTGCAAACACAATAATCACAAAAATGCATTAAAATATCAACTAAGTGAGTGTGTGTGATTCCATCATCCTCATAAACATCTAATGGCTAAAACGAATCTATGTGATCAATGTTCTCGCCTTCAATCGCGTTCACTTGTTACTGCGTTCACTTGCACTCGAGTTTTCATCAGCAATGACAAACCCCAAATTTAAATATAAAATTGCATTTCAATTTCAATTTAACTTCAATTTGAATAATATTTTAACTTCAATTGAAATAATCATTTAACATAAAATAATTAATCAATAACATGATTAATAATTTGCATTTAAAATAATCAATAAAATCTATACGTGACATCCTTCCCCTCTTGGAAGAGACATCATCTCAATGTCTTATTAATCATTCAATAAGGATAACATCACAATCAATAAAACATACTATCTCAATCAGTAAAAACATAGTTTCTCAATAGGTAACATAGTATCTCAATCATAATGAGATAGTAACTAATAGCATAGTTCTCAAACATAAACATAAACAAATAATAGTAGCATCCACACTATCAAAGTTCAAAACATGTGAATCAAAAACCAGAGTATCAAGTATCTCCGCATAAAGAAAATACTGATCTATGAAAGCTAATGAGGAAAATGACGGTCTATCATCTCAAAATCCTCCCATGTAGCACTATCCTCAGTATATTGGTCCCACTGGACCTTGTACTGAGTACTATCTGTTACACAGCTTAATGCTACACCTATCTAGGATTCAGATGGGCTCCACTAGCACCACCCCTTGATCCTATACCTGTAATGAGTGCCAATCAAGAATATGAGATGCATCATGATGATATGGTTTCAATAAAGAAACATGGAAAACATTATGGAGTCAAGCTAGAGTAGGTGGTAATGCTAGTCTATATGTGGCTGGATTAATAACTTCCAGTACATCAAATGGTCCCACAAATCTTGGTCCCAACTTTGATGATTTTCCAAATGAGATAGAGCTCTTATGAGGCTTAACCCTCAAGAATACTTTATCTCCTACAGAAAATTGCCTGCAATTCATGTTCCTATTAGCATAGCTCTTTTGTCTATTGGTTGCTTCCTTCAACCTACCCTTGATAAACTTCATTTGCTCATCCATTTCCTTGACCATATCTAGACCAATAATGAGCATGTCTTCCATCTTGTCCCAACTAATGGGTGTGCGACATTTCCATCCATAAAGTGCCTCCAAAGGTTCCATACCCAACGATGCATGAAATGAGTTGTTGTAAGCAAACTAGACCAATGGCAAATATTCCTCCCGCTTGTACTACTGATCCATGTAGTACATCCTCAACAAATCCTCAACAACCTAATTGACCCTTTTAGTTTGGCCATCAGTTTGTGGGTGATATGCGAAATGAAAATTCAACTTAGTTCCCAAAGCTGCATTCAGTGTAGTCCAAAACCTAGATGTCATCTTGGTATCCTTATCAGAAATAATGGTCTCTGGTACACCATGCAATCTAAATATCTCTTACAAAAATTTCCTCGCAAGAGTTAATGATCCATCCTTTAGATTTCCAGGTATGAAATGTGAAACCTTTGTCAACTTATCAACAACTACTAAGATGGTATCATGTATATTCCTGCTCAAAGGTAATCCTTGGATGTAGTCCATACTAATTACTTACCACTTATACTCAAGTATATCGTGGGGATACAAAAGTTATGCTGGATGCACATGCTCAGCCTTGACCCGCTGGCTTTCCAAACATCTAGCCACATACTCCATAACATCTTTCTTGAGGTTAGGCCAAAAATACAAAACCTTCAACTCTTCTACCATCTTTGTAACTCCTGGATGCTCTGAATAAGGTGCATCATGAAATTCCTCAAGAATCAACTTCCTCAAATCTCCACCCTTAGGGATATACATCCTTCCCTAATATCTGACAATATGATCATACTCCATCACATATCCATCAAATCTATGATCAGAAGGATATGCCTCTAAGGCTTGCTTGACCCTGTCATAATTCTCATCTCCAGGAAGATACAACAGCACTTGCTATCTCAAATTTGACCTTGTGGTCAACATAGCAGAGAGATGTCTTCTCCTGCAAATAGCATCAACAACTCTATTCTCCTTACCCTTTATATACTCAATACCAAAATCATACTCACTTAGGAACTCAAGCCACCTCCTCTACCTCACATTGAGGTTCGGTTGTGTGAAGATGTACTTAAGTCCTAAATGATCTGTCTTAAGCTCAAATGGTTTCCCTAGGAGATAATGTTTCCACATCTGTAATGCATGAACAATAGTTGTAAGCTCAAGATCATGTGGTGCATAATTCAGTTCATACTGTTTCAGTTTCTCGGACTCATATGCAACCACTTTCCCTTCTTGCATCAACATAGCTCTTACACCTTAACTGGAAGCATCTATAATCACAATGAAATGCCCATTAGGATCTGGTATAGTCAACACTAGTGCTAATGTCAACTTCTATTTAAGAATTTGAAATGCTTCCTTACACTTCTCAATCCACCCATATTTCTTTCCCTTCTTCTGAAGAGAAGTAATAGGTGCTGCAATCCTAGAAAACCCTTTCACATATTTCTAGTAGTATCTTGCAAGTCCCATGAAAATACGAACTTCAGTAACACTCTAAGGTGTTGGCCAATCTACAATTGCCTCTATCTTCACAGGATCAACTGAGATTCCCTTAGCAAATATGACATGCCCCAAATAGTGAACCTTCTTTTGAAATAAAGTACACTTCAAAAACTTACCAAAAAGCTTTCGATCTCTTAGTCTTTGCAAGACTATTCTCAAGTGCTTCTCATGTTCCTCTTCTATTTTAGAGTAAAACAGAATGTCATCAATGAATATAAGCATGAAATCATCGAAATAGTCTCCAAAGATAATGTTCATAAGGCTCATGAATATCGTTGAAGCATTCATTAGGCCAAAAGGTACCACTGTGAACTCGTAGTGTCCATACTGAGTTCTGAAAGTCATCTTCAAAATGTCCTCATCCTTAATCCTCAACTGGTGGTAACCTGATCTAAGATCAATCTTAGAAAACACTGTGGCCCCCTTCATCTGATCAAACAACTCATCTATCCTAGGTAAAGGATACCTATTCTTAATGGTAACCTTGTTCAGCATCTTGTAATCAATACACAGTCTCAAGGTTCCATCCTTCTTCTTAACGAAGATTACCGGTGCACCCCATAGAGATACACTCGGTCTAATAAATCCATGTTTCAACAATTGCTGCAATTGAACCTTCAGTTCATACAACTATGTAGTATTCATTCTGTATGGAGCTTTGGATTGAGGCTCTATTCAAGGTAAAAGTTCAATCGAGAAATCAAACACTCTCTTCGGTGGTAACTCAGTAAGTTCTTCAAGAAAGATATCCAAGAACTCTCTGAGAACTAGATAGCCCTCTAGACTTTGTTGGGCATTATCCATGTCACTCACCAATATAGCATAAATGGAACATCCTTTTTGACGTGCTTTCTTTAGTTGCATAGCTAAGATATGTCTCAACTCTAGAGGCTCTCGAGATCCTAAAATCTCAACTAGATGTCCAAAATCATCCAAACAACTGACAACCTTATCCTCACAGTTCACTATGGCTTTATGCTCAGTTAACCAATTTATCCCTAAGATCACATCATAAGAACCCAACAGGGCTACATAAAGGTTAACTTGGGTTTGGAAATTAGGTAGCTCTAAATCGTTGCATGACAAACATGAATCTACCCTCTTCTCTGCTCGATTTCCATATTGAACCATCCATGAATGTGATATAAAACCAAGTCTAATAGGTAACTTAGCAACTACTTTAGGATCAATAAAGCATTCAGTAGCTCCTGTATCTATCAAAATAGAAGCAGATTGACCAAAAAGCTTACCCGACATCTGAATAGGTGAAGCCTAAAAGTCTCCTTGATGTTTGTCAACCGCTGCATGAATCCGGTGTTGCGATGCTCATCGATCATTACCACCTCACTGACCTCCTGTACACTGAGTGCAATTGGAGGCATAGTGATCTCCTCCATAATTATAGCATCCACCTCATGGCCCTGGGTGACCATCTATCCTATTCCTGATATTGGAGAAGTTGGTGTTATTATTGTTCACTTTCTTGTTTCCACCAAAGCTTCCTTCTCCTTTATCCTGAGAGTTTGTTCCTCTCTTCAGATTCCTGATATGCTAATTGTTATTATTACCCTTTTGATTATTGTTGTTATTGTTTTGGAACTTCCTATTTCCAAAACCAGATTTATCATTCACACTCTTCTTGTAGTTTGCCACCTATTGCAGCTTCTGTTCCTATTTTATGGCCTTCTCAAAGACCTCATCCATAGTCAATGGATTATGAATATCCACATCAGCTCCAATATGTGGCCTCAATCATAGGATGAATTTTTGAATACAAAATCTCTCATCCATCTGATACTATGGTACATACTTTAGGAGATTAGTGAACCTCTCCCAGTACTGAGTAATTGTCAAACCACCCTGAGTCAGATTTTGGAACTCTGTCATCCTCCTGTCAAAGAATAGCTATGGAAGCCACCTCTTCCTAAAAAGTTTCAAGAACACTTCCCAAGTAGTCCCACCTGGTATTAACTTCTTCTTAGTCTTCTCTTTATCCCACCAAGTAGCATCTTCTCCAGTAAGCTGGTATGTAGCCCAAACTGTCTTGGTCTCATTAGACATATTCCTAAGCTCAAAGTATTTTTCCATCACAATAACCCAAACTTCAGCTCCATCACCCATAGTCTTACCATCAAACTTGGGTGATGCTACTCTTTTCAAATATTTAGCCAACTCCCCTTCAATCCTTGCTTGAGGATTTTTTGGTTCATCAACCCTTGGATTTTCATTATTGGGTTGCTCTTGATTTTGGGGAATTTCAGCTCAAGGGTTTTGTCCTTCTCTGACACCTCGAAATTCATGTTCTACATTATCCATTTTTGAACCCTGCTGATTCAAGAGACTGAGAATCTGATCCAACCTGTCATTCTCATTACTTGCAATGGCTCCTTTACTTTTTCTTCCCATTATGTATCAACAATTCTTGCATCAAGGAATGTTTTTTTAGCGTAATGGACAAAGGACCCTAGTGTTCAAACCTAGGGCTTTGATACCAAATGTATAGAGCGGAACTCTTTAAAAAAAACATTGAAAAAACTTTAAATAATTTCATTTATACTCAAAATAAAGTCAACAATTCATTCATTTAGACATAAAAAAAAAACCAGTCGATTCCAACAAACAATGACTTAAAGTCGATAAGATAGATTCAATATATAAAATCAAGTTTAAAGATAAACATGTGTCATAATACACTTCCATGATAATCATACATAAGAAGTGGTAATATAAGTTACAATTCGAGACTTAGGCATTCAGTCACCTTAAGCTCTTCAATACATAGTTATAGAATACAATATAACATAAATGAAGATGATATCCTTTGATCTTCAATCCACAAGCTAATCTTCAAAATGAAGATGAGAACAAGGATCAGGCACTTTTTCTACCCAACCTCAAAGCTTACGCTTCCCTGGAATTCTTAAATAATTCAAAGAATACCCGACCCTGCACAAATAACTTAGCAAAAAGCAATCTACGAGCAAGATGGAATCTAGTGCATGCCTAGTATAACTAGTTTAACCACAAGCATTTTGATTTTTCTAATTCATTTAAGAAACAAGCAAGTTCGATACTAGGATACGGTAGAGATTTCAATAATTCCATCTATTTCAATGGTCCTTATGTTACTTGGCCAAGTAAAATGTCATGCACAACAAATAAAGCAGTTTTGGAAAAGCAAAACTACACTCTCTAATAACCCATATTCGGCACCTGTCCTAGAAGGTAACTTTTCAAAAAACATGACATGCATATTCATTTATCAAACATGCATGGTTCCAATCAGTCAAAAAAAATCTTTCACAAACGATAAAACATAAATCTTGTTTGAAACGAAAATAGTTTAAAATTTGTTCTTTTCATCGTTTTAATCCATAAATGACATTAAATTAATATTTAAATTGAGTAAATTAAATAATCAAAAATAATTAAGAAGGTGTATCTCCCATATGTAATTCAAAAACATATTTTAAAACATGCATAAAAGAGCACACATTCTTTCATTTTATTTACTCGTCTATTCAATCCTATTCAAGTTTGTTTTGTTTCAAAGTAAGTTATATTTTAAATTAAATTGGTTTACTTGTTGTTGTAATGACCTAAATCTAATCCTGCAAAACAGATCTATGTTAGAACATGCATGCAATCTAATAATTAATCATTCAATGGAATGCAAAGGAGAATATGAAAGAAAATGGAATGAGACTAGAACAATCTCACCCATTTCTCTCCTCCATGACTACTTCCATTGTACCTTCTTGAGATTGTTGTGATGAATATAATGCCCTCAGGTTTGAGAGAAAATTCTATAATGCCTAGCCTTAGCAAATACCTTTGAAGGATTTAATAAAATAAACTATGCAAACTAGAAAGTAGAATCTATTATGCAAAGTATTAAATAAATATGCCTAATGTGTTATATTTCCTATGAAAATGAATTATTCAAGAGATAAGATTGATCGACCCTGAAAAAGAGATCAAGATTGTCATTTTATAGAAAATGCAATCTTGAATGGACGGACGAGATGAGAGATTTGAAGAATGCCCTAGAATCAAAGGTCAAGATTCAATAAGGCAACTCTCATTTAGGGTTAGGGAAAAATACCCATATGTGTGAATAAGATTTAATTAAATGAATTAAATCAAGACTGAATGTGACAGTTGAGATGAAATTAGTAAAAAGTAGAAGACAAGAGGATGAGATTTTAGAAAATCAATAATTTTAGAAATTACTTGATTTGTAGAGGAATATTTCCCCTTTTGAATTAAATTAATTCAAAATAAAGATTTGTGAGATAATGAGTAATTGATTTTTGAAATCAATTACTAAAAGAAGAATCAGTTAACTATGTGAAGTCATTTTTAAGTAAATTGTTTTATTTAAAAATAGGGAAATGTCACAAAAGGAAATTAAATAATTAATAATAATTATTTAATTTAGAAGAGATAATTACTTAATTAAATAAATAAATGAATTTATTTAATTAAGAGAGGATTTAGGAATTAGTGACATATTAAATCAATATATTAAAATATATTAATTTAATAATTAGGAGGACATTAATGATAAGGATTACTTAAATAAATTGATGACTTTATTTAATTATTAGAAGACTTTGACAATTAGTGACATATTAAAATAAATAAATAAGATTTATTTATTTAATAATGGCGAAGAATGAGAGATTATGAATTAATTAAATAATTATGAATTATTTAATTAATAGTTGAATGTGGGTTAAGGACATAGTTCAAATGTTACAATTATGCTAGGATGGAAAGTGGTAAAATAGTGTTCACAGGCCTAAGTCATTTTTAGGTGTCTATAGTTCTTTCCATACTTGCAGAAAATAATTAAATAAATTTATACTTTTCATGAATAGTTTAAAATAACTCGTTTCAGTTTCTGTTTGTGAATGTTTTGAGTTTCATTGGCTAATTTCACTAATGGTAACCTCTATTTCGAAATTATGTTAAAAATTTATAAGACATTTAATCAAAATCTTTATATTTTTAATTCTTTCAAAACAAATGTAAATAATGTTTTTTGTTTAAAAATAAAATCTTTTCAAATCACATTCTAAGTTTCTTCTAAGTTTGTAAATCAACTATTTCTCATTGTTTTATAATTCAAATTTTCCTGCAATCTTTTCTATTTTGAACTTGTTCATTGTGGTTTTGTTTTTCTGGTAATTCACAGTTTGATGTTCAAGAATTTACACAGAAATCTGAAGAAAACATTGTAGACACCTAAAAATGACTTAGGCCTACAAGCGACATTTTATCACCTTTTTCCCTAACATAATTATGACATTTTAATTATGTTTCTAACCCACATTCAACTATTAATTAAATAATTCATAATTATTTAATTAATTCATAATCCTTCATTCTTCATGATTATTAAATAAATAAATCTTATTTATTTATTTTAATATGTCACTAATTGTCAAAGTCTTCTAATACTTAAATAAATTCATCAATTTATTTAATTAATCCTTATCATTAAAGTAATCTTGGTTATTAAATTAATATATTTTAAATATATTGATTTAATTACTAAATCCTCTCTTAATTAAATAAATCCATTTATTTATTTAATTAAGTAATTGTCTCTTAATTAAAATTAATTAATTGCCTTAGGTGACACTTCTATATTTTTAAATAAAGAAAATCATTTAAAAATATCTTCACATAGCTAACCGATTCTTCATTTAGTAATTGATTTCAAAAATCAATTACTTATTATCTCACAAAATCTCTATTTTGAATTAATTTAATTCAAAAGGGAAATATTCCTCTACAAATCAAGTAATTTCTAAAATTACTGATTTTCTAAAATCTCATCCTTTTGTCTTCTGATTTTTACTAATTTCATCTCAACTGTCACATTTAGTCTTGATTTAATTCATTTAATTAAATTGTATTCACACATATGGGTATCTTGCCCTAACCCTAAATGAGAGTTGCCTTATTGAATCTTGACCTTTGATTCTAGGGCACTTCTCAATCTCTCATCTCGTCCGTCCATTCAAGATTGCATTTTCTATAAAATGACAATCTTGATCTCATTTTCGGGGTCGATCAATCGTATCTCTTGAATTTTATCGATCATTTGCTTAATATATTTTGGCATTCTCATTCTCACACATTAGGCATATTTTATTTAAGACTTTGCATAATAGAATTTACTTTCAAGTTTGCATAGTTTGTTTTATTAAATCCTTCAAAGGTATTTGCTAAGGCTAGGCATATATTACTTTTCTCACACAAAGGCTGAGGGCATTATTATCACAACAAGCTCGAAGAGGTACAATGGAAATGAGCCATGGAGGAGAGAAATGGGTGAGACTGTTCTAGTCTCATTCCTTTTCTTTCATATTCTCATTTGCATTCCATTGAATGATTAATTATTATATTGCATGCATGTTCTAACATAGATTTGTTTTGCAGGATTGAGATTTATATCATTACATTGGTGAACCTGACAATTTTTTTTAACATGTTTTTTGCAGATTTGTTGCTTTTCTTGTTTATTTTTGTTGTTTTGCAGGTTACAGCGAAGAATTTGCACAAAATCCCATCATCTTCTTTAGAGCATAGAAAAATGGTCGAATGAAAAATTAAAAAATGATTATCTGGGTTTTGTAGGCCTTGTTTTTGGCTTTCCAGAACTTCAAACGATTTAAAATTTTATTAAGATTTGAGAAAGTTATGGTCATTTTACTATTTGTTTTTTTTTTTTAAATTCTGGTAAAAATTTCGCCTTTTAGAATTGTAATCTGAATCCGACACAACCGCGACCAATCTTTCCTTTTTTTGGGTTTAAAATGAACCAACCCTAGGGTAGAAATTTCATTTAAAATTTATAAATCTTAGGACAGTCACTTCATTTACTTTTGTTTGGTTAAAATAAACCCCATGTTTTTGTGAAGCAATATCTTCACTTAGAATAGAAAACTTTCATTTGGGTTTAAAACTGAACATTTATCTACTATGCTTGATTGGGTAATAGGTATATGCTCTCCCCTTTACTGGGTGACCAAAAAACTAGACTTACCCATTTTCTTTATGAATTTCTTGTTTTATTAAATCCTATAGAAGGCCTGTCATAGTGGGAAAAAGTACTCACCCTATAGGAATGACCTAAGTGGGAACACCTAAAGCCAAGGTTTCCAACCCACTATAATCAAAAGCAAGTTGTTGATGAAAATCCAACTTGACAGTAGTTGATAGGATAACCACCCCCAAAACCTTTGTTCTAAAGGTTGGGAGGTCTCTCAAGGGAGTATATCCATTGCCACACTGAACATAAATACTTACTAAGAACCTAGTGTAGTAGCCAGCCGTGTCAGTAACCAGACATTGTTTCAATCACGGTGTAAGGGGAGGGAAGAATCTCCCCCCATGACACTCACCATATAATCACCATAGATTGTTTGCTCAGGGGACTCAGTATCCACTTTCGTCACCTTGAGTACGCACCTTGAAAAGACAAAAACACGGGCACCCTCTAGGGGGTGACATGGTTGTGTGAGTCGACGTGATTTTAAGATGTGGGATGTGATTGTTACGATGACCCTTTGACCATTAAGGTGAGTCTGCTTGCACATACATTTAAGTTTTAATATCTGTGTTTGACAACTGTTTGCAAAAAACTTCAACAAATTAAAAATCACAAATCAGAACCACAAAAACTCGTCAAAACTACAAAACACTATTCGGGTTTCTTCAAAAATTATTCCCTACAATGCAATCACAGAGTATCGAGCTGCATTAGCTCTGATGCGCCGCATTTGAACCATCCTGAGTCGCATTCACTCTGATGAGCCGCAAGTGACAAACACTAAGTCGCATTTGCTAGTTGCTGATCACATCTATCATTTCGAGCCGCAATTGATCATCACTGAGCTGCATTTTCCTTATTGCGCTGCAATTGTCTATCACTGAGTCCTATTTGTTAGTATCCAAACATTCTAAGTCGCATTTGCCAACTAAAACGGCGTATTTGCAATTTCAAATCACAATAGCCTAAGACTGAACCGCATTTTGTAGTCTAAAACAACGTATTTTGCCAATTTGCAAACAAGTCAAAATCCTACAACACATTCGCTTCTTGGAGTGACGCATCTGATACTACAGCACATATGAGACCTTAAACGATGCATTTTCCTGTCACTTGGAAAAGCAAATTTCCTATCAAAAACCAGAGGCCAAACTTTTGCAATCAAATTTTACTGACATCCTTTTCTGCCAGTCTCTATCAGAAACTAGCAAGGCACTTGTCCACGTCATCCATCTTTGCATTTTAGTCTTCATCTAGCTTGCAATTTGTCATCCTCATCGTCATAGGCAAAGTCTTAAGTCCTCAAATTTAAACCTTTGGGATAGGAAAACTTTCCTTCCTTTGTCAAACCATTTGTCTCAAAAATACATTGTCATTAGACCAATTCGAAACAAATCGATCCTAAGTCATCGTCGTTTGGTGAGCTAATTCCAACTCATAAACCTAGTGTGGAAGTTTCACCTTGTCATTTTATCAACTTGTCCTATGAATTAGTCCTTTGACAATCCAAATCGAGACATTTGGCCAGACTTTGAGTGGTTAGAAAACCTTTCCCCAAAATCATTCGACATAAGGCATCCCCTTTTATCACGTTGCATTATCTCTTTGCACAGTCTTAGTCTCATTCATCCACTATCATGTCTTCAAGTCACGATGACATGCTTGCTAGTCAAATCGAATGCCAATTCAATAGTCAAGGTCACACACAACTTGCTAGGGACTTCAAAATGCTATATCTACAATTCAAGTCCAAACGCACCTCACCCTCTAGTCCTTCATCCATCCATCCCTCTTACCAATAGTCCAATAGTCCTGGTCCGCTATCCATCTACTATCAAGGGTCCCATAACATCATCCATGGCATTGAGTCACAACAAGCTTCCAATAGTCATACCCACCCTAACTTTGACAAGGGAAACCAACCCTCCATTAATCCATCCCAAGCCTCCACATCATATCTTAGTCCTTCATCCACGTCATATCAAAATTTTCCATTCATGTCATATCCTAGTCGTTCATCATATGCTAGTCCTCCATCCACGTCATATCTTAGTCCTCCATCCACATCATATCCTTGTCATATATTCATGTCTTACTCTAGCCCATCATCTCTCAACCAAGTACAAAACTCCATGTCCTATCCTATTTTTTCATGCACCAATCCATTTCAAGACAATCCATTTTGTCATGAGAGCACATCTAGTCATGGTCTCCAAAGTCCCATCCCATCTCATAAACTTGAGGATACATGTCAAGAGGCAAGTCCAAAGCACAACATTATAACATCATCGTCATGTCAAGATCAAAGTAGTCCATTCCATGACTCCATCTTTACGTCCATTCAAGAAGTCCTCCTAGACAATAATGGCATACCAAATACACCTATCTTTGGTCAAAAGTCCATCCAAAACCATGTCATTCAAGATGACCCTATCCTTGGTCAAGATCTTACTTCTAATCATGACATTCAAAATGCACCCATCTTTGATTAAGAAGTCCAAAATGATCCACTTCTTGACCTCTATGCCATTCACAATGAAACACTTGAACATGACTCCATCCAAAATTCAAGTATTAACACTCCCAAAAGCGAGACACTTGCCTCCATGGGACACATAGATGATCTACCACTAGAACAAGAATATTCTAGCATGGACATATTTGCAAATGATCAAGCTATAGCTGAATTTAGTGGGATTTATGACAATGACCATGAAGATGGTTTTGACATAGACTTGGAAGCACCAAGAGAATCATCGAAATCCAACAGGTCACTTAATCAGACTGAAGATATTAATCAAAAACCTGTCCAACATGTTAGTAAAGCTACAACATCCTATCAATTAGGATCATCTAAGTTTTTTCGAACAAGCTTTCTTACAGAGGAGAATATTTCAAGCATTAGTCTCCCCAATATTGATGGGTTATCATCTTGCTTCCAAAGTAACAAGTATCCCATTGCCAACAAAATCTTTCAGAACATGCATTATCAAGGCAAAGGATTAGGCCTACATGAACAAGGAATTGTGGAGCCTATACAAGTTCAAGTACATTACCGACATCAAGGTCTTGGCTATCCATCGGTTAAAAAATCAAATGATGTTAGTGGTCCCTCTTCGATACTAGGGGAAACTTTATCTAATACGAACATCAAAATGGGTGTCGTGAGTAGTCCTTGTCATAAGATTGTTGCCAATACCCCTTCCCTCCACACCCGAAACCATCATTCCATCATGAATAAACCTTCCATTTGGAACCAACAAAATTCTTACAAAATACAAAATCAAACGTCAAAGGCCATCAAATGAGACAAAAAGTCAAGTGGACAAATGAAGCTAAAATGGATCCCAAAACAAAATGGATCAAGTCAAGAATCAGGCAAAGAAAAGATGCAGAATTCAAAAGTCAATAAAAATGTGGAGCCACAACACAAGAGGATTCCCACATACAATACATGTCCACCTCCATCAAAATGGCCATCAAGAAAGACATATGAAAATGTTGGTTCCAAACAGCATCCTAACCCAACACCCAAAGTTTGGAGAGTAAAAATAGCTACATCCAAACATCCAACCAACCCGTCCACGTCCATCATCATCCATCATAATCCTACATCATCCTTAAAGTCCAAACATCCCATGTCAAAAATCTGTCGCATCTTGGCAACAACTCTCTATCATAAGGACTCTCATGGAACTCTATCGCGATGTACGTATTCTGATAAAGCCAACTCTAGTATCAACAAAGCTCACAATCACATCAATCAGGTGTATGCAAGCGCTATCATCCTGACAAGGCAACTACTTCAGAAAGGTCATTATTGGCATGTCATGGCACCAATATCTACATCGGCATTGTCAAAGGCTTCAGCATAGTTAGTGGTCATATAAAGCATCAAGGCTATCCGGCAAAAATACCAAAAGTCAAAAATCAAAAAAATTGTCCCTAGATGAAAACCTGGCAAACAGGCGTCTTGGTGACACCAAAAAAAAAAAATTAAAAAAAAGTAAAATAAATAATAATCAAAAAATCAAAAAATCAAAAATAAAGAGAAAATTTTTGTCCAACGGTGAAAACCTGGCAAACAGGCGCTTTGGATAAATACCATGACGAAAACCTGGCATACAGGCATCATGCGTAGAATAAATCATCTATGTGGACCATTTCACTTGGGGGAAAGTCATCTCATCTCCCATTCCCTTCACATGACATTTCCATCCATCCATCTTAGCCCTATCATGTCCCTCCATTTTCCTACCTACTTTGATCTTGACATAGACTAAGGCGCAAACAAAAATCAGACTTTGGAAAACTTTTGACATGTCCATCCTTTGGTCATACACTAGTCACAAAATACCATGTCATTATCTTCATAGCCTCCTTTTCACTATGAAACATCATCCTTGGAGACCATATGATAATTCTCCTAGTCCAAGTCATCAATCTTTCTTGCCTTATACCTGTCACCCATCTTGGTTTCCCTTGTCAATGGTTTACAAATCCTCCGTCATCCCATTTAGTCCTCACCAATTCATTCCAAATGTAACAATATGGCACCATAGCACATTATCCAAAAAATTCCTTGGCTTTATCCCTAGACCTGCTGTAGACTTTTATACTCTTGTCATAACATTGTCATCTTCACGTTGTTTTGGGATGTGTCCTTCCCACATCAAACAACATTGTCATCTACACGTTGTTTCGGGATCTTTCCTTCCCACGCCAAACAATGTTGTCATCATCATCATCACCTGCCAATCAGTATTCAGCTTGGATAGCAGCAAAATCATGGTTGTCCTTGGATTAATGTGTGTTGGCATCATTCACATGCATTTGTCACTTTTTTTTCATAAAGCATCAAAAGTCATAAAAATTAGAAAAAGTCCTCAAAAAGACCTAAAAATTTGAAAATTGTCCTGAGAAAATACAAAAACATCCAAATCAATGTCAAAATCCCAAAAACAGAGTCAAAGTCAATCTTTGTCTAGTCAGTCAATCTTTTGTCCATGTCCGAACTACGTTGTCTCTGTGCCTTTGCTACGTAGGCAAGATTTATCTTTGAATCCCTGAGACATTAGGTCAGCCCCTTTAGGTTGTCAAAATAAAATCATAAGTCAAACATGGTCACATCTTTCAAACATTCATTTGAAAATTCAATATCAAAATTCGTCAAAATCAAACAACATAAGAAAATTGATTACACAGTCAAAATTGGCCAACTTGCCAAAGCATTGGTTAAAATGTCAATCTCGTCACTTTTTGATCCTGTTCAAGATGTGTCCTTCTTGGATTTGGATCTCATCAAAGTGTCATTTTCCTTTTCAAGATGTGTCCTTCCTAACCTTAGGCACCGTCAAACCATCAGAACCATCAAAACTATCAAGCTTCCCAACAATTAATCTTTGGCAAACAAACATTGGGAATACAAGTAAATGGCTGTGAATTTTTGGCTATTTTGTCTTATATTTTTATTTACTTGTCTTTTGGTCATGTTACTAGCTACCTCAAGGATGTCCCCTAAAGGATTTAGAGGTGCAACGACATCTCATGACCTATTTTATTTTCTTTGACTATTGTCTGTGGATTGTCTTGACAAAAAGACTGGGGCAAATGGGTCTCTAATATGAGTTAGGACATTCCTTGTCTGCAATTATTTGTCTTGCAATTGGATGACCTTGCACACCTTGGTCTATGTTATACCCTGGTGTTTGTTGTCCATTTGTATCATTTTTACCGCCCAATGATGATTCAAGCAACACGTATTAGCACCCTAGCAAATATTGAAGGATTTTAACATGCATTTCATTTTCTACACTAACTTGCATTTCATTCTATCCTAGCATTCATCTTTTTCTCTCTACCATTTCTTTGTCTCGTCATATTCTAGTCTTCTCATTAATTTTGAGAGCACGCCCGTGTTCTTGGAACCCAACTATCCTCTCGAGGGGGCATACTGCTACCTCCTCGTCATTCTTCCTCAACTTATTTTGCACTGGGGCATGTTCTGGACTTGTTTTCTTTGCCATAATGCGACAAGTTGCATTATGACAAAGAGGGGCAAATGTAGACACCTAAAAATGACTTAGGCCTACAAGCGACATTTTATCACCTTTTTCCCTAGCATAATTATGACATTTTAATTATGTTTCTAACCCACATTCAACTATTAATTAAATAATTCATAATTATTTAATTAATTCATAATCCTTCATTCTGCATGATTATTAAATAAATAAATCTTATTTATTTATTTTAATATGTCACTAATTGTCAAAGTCTTCTAATAATTAAATAAATTCATCAATTTATTTAATTAATCCTTATCATTAAAGTCATTTTGGTTATTAAATTAATATATTTTAAATATACTGATTTAATTCCTAAATCGTCTCTTAATTGAATAAATTCATTTATTTATTTAATTAAGTAATTGTCTCTTAATTAAAATTAAATAATTATTATTAATTATTTAATTGCCTTATGTGACACTTCTATATTTTTAAATAAAGAAAATCATTTAAAAATATCTTCACATAGCTAACCGATTCTTCATTTAGTAATTGATTTCAAAAATCAATTACTTATTATCTCACAAAATCTCTATTTTGAATTAATTTAATTCAAAAGGGAAATATTCCTCTACAAATCAAGTAATTTCTAAAATTACTGATTTTCTAAAATCTCATTCTTTTGTCTTCTGATTTTTACTAATTTCATCTCAACTGTCACATTTAGTCTTGATTTAATTCATTTAATTAAATCTTATTCACACATATGGGTATCTTTCCCTAACCCTAAATGAGAGTTGCCTTACTGAATATTGACCTTTGGTTCTAGGGCACTTCTCAATCTCTCATCTCGTCCGTCCATTCAAGATTGCATTTTCTATAAAATGACAATCTTGATCTCATTTTCAAGGTCGATCAATCTTATCTCTTGAATCTTATCGATCATTTGCTTAATATATTTTGGCATTCTCATTCTCACACATTAGGCATATTTTATTTAAGACATTGCATAATAGAATTTACTTTCTAGTTTGCATAGTTTGTTTTATTAAATCCTTCAAAGGTATTTGCTAAGGCTAGGCATATATTACTTTTCTCACACAAAGGCTGAGGGCATTATTATCACAACAAGCTCGAGGAGGTACAATGGAAATGAGCCATGGAGGAGAGAAATGGGTGAGATTGTTCTAGTCTCATTCCTTTTCTTTCATATTCTCATTTGCATTCCATTGAATGATTAATTATTATATTGCATGCATGTTCTAAAATAGATCTATTTTGCAGGATTAGATTTAGGTCATTACAAACATAAATACTTTTTGTTGTAGTTTCAAAGAAATCAGAATAAGAAAATTATCTTTTCTATTTGAATTCATTGTATGCATGATTCTGTTTATTATTTTCTAAATATCTTACCTGCTAATTTTGGAAATGTATTTTTAGTTTCCTCTGTTCTTTTTGTATATTTTTCCTCTATTTGAATGTTGTTTAGTTGTGTATGTAAATTCTTCTCCCACTGGTGTTTCTGTTGCTTTTACCTCCCTATCTCTTGTGAAGTATTTCCTTGCTACCTTGGATGTATTGTACATCTCCCAGCTCTATGCCCTCTACCCTTTACTCTCCTGTCTTTGTTTATTTTCTCTTTCTTGAGGTTGACCTTTACCTGTCCCTCTCTTGCATGCCCTATTCACTCTGTTGTTTTCTACACACCCCTTTACCAACTCTTGTGTGGGTGAGAAGGTTACTCTGTCACTGCATAGGTGAGTGTAGGGAGACTTCTCTGATATTGCACCCTCCCTGCTTGCTTTAGGAGATTCTTTCTCCCTGTGCGCCCCCTCAAGACCTCTCTCTTAGCTGGCTGCATAGGTGAGGGTAAGTTGTAATCTGAAGAGAGAAATGATTCCTCCCTGCACATACCTTCTTCCTCATACAGTTCCTATCCTGCTCCTTCCAAGCATGTGGGGAGTGTAGGGTGTAAAAAATTTCAAACAAATCTCCTCCTACTTCCTACCTGGCTGCGCCTTATACTATTCTTTCGGGTGCATGGAGAGTAGTGAAGATTGTCTAAAAACTTTTGCAATCATTGAACAGTCAACAACACTTTCTGCCTATGCTCAAAAACAAATTTTTACTCACTATCCCAATTTTGAATTTTCTTCCCAGATTGATTTTTCTTCTTTCTCATGAAATTCATGGAGTTATTCACAAGGCAAGATCCACAATTTTAGTGTGATCTCAATTTCTAATCTTTTAACTCCATGTTACTGAATTTGATTGCTTCTCAAATTAATTGAAGATGTTTTTCTACAATTTGTTTAACTGTAGTATTGAATGCAATTTCTATTTGACATGAAATGTTTTCTAAATTGTTTTCAATAACTCAACTTAGATATTTGTTTATTTATTCAACTATAATTTCCTCTTTCATAATTTTCAAATGAGAAATAAAAACTATTAATTTCATAACACTTTATTTATTACATTTTAATAAATTTCGTAGCAAAAATCTATTCCATTAATTTCAAAATAAAAGCATCATTATTTTTTTTTAAATGATAAAATATCTAAACAAGGAAACCAATTCATTTAACTTAAATCAATTTCCTCAAAAACAACCAAATCGTCATTTTAAATCAACATATTCTTTTCACAAATTTGGAGAAATCAATTGAACTCAATTTTTAAATTTGCAAACACAATAATCACAAAAATGCTTTAAAATATCAACTAAGTGAGTGTGTGTGATTCCATCATCCTCATAAACGTCTAATGGCTAAAATGACTCTATCTGATCAATGTTCTTGCCTTCAATCATGTTCACCTATTCCTGCATTCCCTTGCACTCGAGTTTTCATCAGCAATGACAAACCCCAAATTTAAATATAAAATTGCATTTCAATTTCAATTTTGATTTCATTTCAATTTAACTTCAATTTGAATAATATTTTAACTTCAATTTAAATAATCATTTAACATAATATAATTAATCAATAACATGATTAATAATTTGCATTTAAAATAATCAATCAAATCTATACGTGACACATCTTAAGGATTGTGGTGCTCTTCCTTGATACTGATTTTCTCTCTAGCGTGTTTCTCATCAATCATTTCAGCTCATCCGTGTCCTGGACTAAGTGGGGGCAAGGGGTTAAGTATCCTTTTCATAGTATGTCACTTGTCATTGTCTATTTTGGCTAGTTGATCACCTTTCATGTATATATAAGAGTAATCTTGGGATGTGGATGACATGCCTTAAGTTGGCTTGCATGTGAAGTGTTGAGTTATACATTTTGGGGGAAACCCCTTCTCTTTTCATTATGTAACTTATTAGAAACATATGACTTGGTATAGGGATTTCCAAATGAGCTCTCATGTCTTCTTCTACTTTAAAGCAATTGGTCATAGCAGTGGTGTTAGTAACCACTTTAAAGTGTGGGCATACATCAACACTAATGTTTCATTATGTGATTTTATTTCTTCTTGCAATGTGTCCTCTTATTGGTGGTTTCACTGGGTTTGATTTCCTCCAAGAGCATGATATTTCTTAGATTTGTCCTCTCTTGGAGACATTAGGCACGATGTTCCCGAAGAAAAGATCTTACATGAACTAAGAAAAATTACTTTGAACATACTTACACTCTCTTTAGAATATCTATTATATGGCCACCTTGTATAACACACTTTTCATGCCTATAGAGCCATCTTGTTTGCTCATGAGTTCCAAGAATATGAAGCTTTTCTTGCCTCATGAAGATCAAAGGTCATTTTTGTGTGACTCCTTATCAAAGTTATCAAGTGGTATAGCTTTGGTATGGTTTGATAGGAAGTTGATCTAAGGCATGACTTTCCCTTAGCCACTTATGTTTGTGTGTGAGCGCATACTAGCCACATATGCATGTGTCTCACCTTCATGGATTACTCACCTAGTGGATAGCCTAAAGTTTTGTTTCCTCAGAGTGAGCGCACATTTTTCAGACAAATAGCCTAGATGTGATCTGCATCATGATGTACAAATGGTCGAAGCTTGATCCACCCCTTTTGTTTTGTTTTTATTTTCTACTTATCTTTGGTAGTGTATGCTTGTACCTTGTTTTGTCTCTTCATATCATTTTCATGTGTTTTCTTTTGTGCCTAGGTTGGTTTGTCATAGGATCTTGTTCCTAGGGGATTGATCATCCCTCTTGATCATTATCATCCTATCTTATTGACATTGATGCACTTGGACCCCACTTGATGCGATTTTATCTACATTAGTGTGAGTTTGAAGCAAGTTCCTCCTCTCACTAAACTGGGGGCTAAATGTGGCAAAGAAAAAAATATCCCTTTACCTTTCCTTGCTCATTTGGGCCCCCCTTGTTTGAGCATAATGTTGCCTTGATTTAGTGTTGTAATGTGTTTGACACATTCACATTAGGTCTTGGGCCATTGTTAACTAAATGAACTTAACTGTACCTTACTTTAGAATTTTCTAAAGTTTTGTAATACACTTTCACACATTTCTAGCGTTTTATTAAATAATTAGGCTTCTTCATGCTTTAATAGGCCTTATTTTGTATCCACAAGCCCTAATTAATGCATCTTTTCAAGGATAATCTTGACATAAACCAACATCTAATTATAATTCAGGTTTTTATAGGTTGTGTGGCCCAAATTTAGTGATTTGGGACTCATATGCCACCTTGGGCGTATCGATCCCACCTAGGTTTTTGGGTCTCGATTTGGATTTTGCATCATTCTAAGTATTTTTGAAAAATATGTCCCATAGTTAAGCCAAATGGGACTCATACACCACTTGTGGTGTATGAGTCTCATGATGTCAAAAATCAAATTTAATTCATATTCTTGGTGGGATTTTAGCCTCCTAAATCTGATGTTGGCTTATAGTGTTGTAAGTTCAGGAAATTTTGTATAAATAAGTATAAATAAATGGTTATTTCACTCATTTTCACCTATGAATTTCTAGAGAGAATTAATAATAGTAAATTTATGATTATAAGAGTTTACAAGACTTCAAAAGAGCATTCAAGAGCATTATTAAAGCATTCAAGGGTAGATTTCTTCATCAATTATTGTAATAATTTCAGATCTATCATCATGTCAAGATTATCAAGCACGACAATATTCTTGGGCTAGTGTTGTGATGGAGCATTGAAGATCCATTTGCAAGCATTGTTTCATATCCATGATCAAGATCTAGATCTACACTCTTCATGGCTACTTCATGTTAGATTGTAGATTTACAAGAAATCATTCAAGGTATTATTGTTCATGTTTCATGTTTCGTGATTCATTTCATTATTTTATTATCTCATTGTTTGGTTCAATTACCTCAAAGGGGTTTGAAAAAGGAAAACCCCCATTCATGAATAATTGAAGGGAAAAGCAAGTATCAACTAGTGACCCAATAGTGCGGAGCACATTCCCTTAACAATAATACAATAGAGGAGGAGAGCTTAAAAAAAGTTTCAATAGCATGAAAAACTACTTGAGATGAATACAACATGTAAAATAGCGATTACACAAAGTTGAGCATTCACAGTTGACACAAGATATACATGGGAAAACCTTTAGAAGTAAAAAACCCACCACACAAATTATGGACAATTGTATTATAGTAACGAAAATAGTTACATACAATATACAGTCTTCTCTGATCAGCTCACAGTAGCACTTCCAAAAATGTCTCACTGTTACAATGTTATCTCTCACATACAGTTCAAACCAGAAAACTCTACTCATGCAATATTATACGCGACTTAATTAAGTCATATGTTGCATTCAATTCTATCAACCAAGCATCAACCATCAAATTCATGAATCTATCATCCAATCACACAATCGATCTACCCATGTCGATCTCCTTGCATCGAGCCACCCAGGCATTAACTTCTTTACCCAAATCAGGTCTTGTCTGCCACCCTGAGTTGACCTGCAATAACTACTATGAATTTTGCCTTTAGCCATTTATTTCACTAACACTGAGCCACATGTCCTTCCTCCCTTCATTCACCATTGCTCATGACTTTCTGGTCCAACTACTCAAGCTCGATTGACCGAGCTCCGAGCTCATCTGAGCTCTTACCGCGCTACTGCAGCCCTACCGAGTTTGAATCATGGTATGGCGGTGAGCTCGATCGAGCTCACCCCAAGTCATCACTGAGCTCTTCCCTCCACTCTACCACGCTACCGTAGCACTGACAAGGTCTAACTGCAGTATGGTGGTAGCCATCTTGGCTGACTATTGGCAGTCTTACCGCAACCACCATGGTCAATCACTTGACTATCCGCAATGTGGCAGTAACCACTAGCCAAGCCGTTGGTCATCTTATCGCGGCTACCATGGTGTGGTGGTAACCGCTAGCCAAGCTGTTGGCGGTCTTATCGCGGCCACCACGGTCAGTCACTTCACTGTCCGCAGTGTGGCGGTAACTGCCAGCCAGACTGCTGGCGGTCTTATAGTAGCCATCGTGATCAGTCACTTGACTATCCGTGGTGCGGCGGTAACCGCCAAACCCAACCGTAGGTGGTCTCACCGCGCTACCACACTGAGTGGACCAACCACTTGCGGTATAGCGGTAACTGACAGGACAGTCACTGCGGTACCGCCAAATCTAGACTTAGCCATCGTGGTAAAGAGGTAAAGGTAGAAATGAAACAATTTAATGCCAAGTCATAAAATTTGGGGCTTCGAGCTAGAAGTTGAAATACATTTTCTCAACAAGCTCCCACTTGGTGAACACTTCCAACTTCCCCCATGGCTCCAAAAAGTTACTGTCTATCATAGGCCCCAAGGCCCATCGATTTTGTGCACCATCTAAACTTGTTTGTGCTAACCAGCTTCATTAAAGTATCTGCAACATTCTTCAAGGTGTCGACCTTTTCCAGATTTACCTTGCCATCTTCAACCATATCCCTCATGAAGTGATATTTCACATCAATGTGCTTGGTCCTAGCATGAAAGGTCAATTATTTTCCAAACAAATGGCACTCTAACTATCACAGCAGATTGAAATCTACCTAGCATTAAATCCATTATCTGAACACAAACAATCTAGCCAAATAGCCTCTTTACAGGCATGAGTTGTAGCCCTGTACTCTGCCTCTATCATGGATAAAGCAACTACAACCTGTCACTTACTCATCCAACTAATTGTTCCACCATTAAGCATGAAAGTGTATCCACTAGTGGATTACCTGCTGTCAATGTCCCCTGCCCAATTTGAATCAATATACCCATGAATGCTTAGAGTCCTCTATGATGCAACCAAATTGCCATGGTAACACAGTGCATAATCTGAAGTCCCCTTCAAATACCTAAATACTTTCTTCACAGCATCCTAATGTGATCTTCCCATATTTTCCATAAATTGGCTTAGAACTCCCACTACTTGGGAAATGTCTAGTCTTATAAAGACCATAGCATACATCAAACTGCCAACAACACTTGCATAAGGCACACTGGTCATGTCCTCCATCTCAGTAGCAGACTTTGGACAGTCTTCAACAGACAGCTTAGTTCCATGCATGATTGGAACAACAAGCTACTTGCAATCATCCATGCTAAACCTCTCAAGAACTGTCTTCACATACTTACTTTGACTAACCCAAAGCTTTCTACTTGTTCTATCCCTTGTAATCTACATTCCAAGAATGTACCTTGCTGCACCAAGATCTTTCATTTTGAACTTTGCAGACAACTGAGATTTAAGATCAGAAAATCATAGTCTTGCTATTTCCAATTAATAGCATATCATCCAGATATAGGGTAATAACAAGCACATGATCATTCTCAGATTTATAATAAATGTAATGATCAGATTTTGATCTCACAAATCCAATTGACAACACAAACATCTCAAATTTTGGGTACCACATTCTAGGTGATTGTTTTAAACCATAGAGAGATTTATTCAACTTATAGACCAGATTTTGTTTACCTCTTTCAACAAAATGCTCAAGCTGGGACATGTAGATTTCTTCTTCCAGT
This sequence comes from Sequoiadendron giganteum, assembly GCA_007115665.2. NCBI lineage: Eukaryota > Viridiplantae > Streptophyta > Pinopsida > Cupressales > Cupressaceae > Sequoiadendron > Sequoiadendron giganteum. Next base: position 126,710,610 of record CM021103.1, on the reverse strand, counting down.
TCACTATGGAGAAACGTTGTCTTCACATCCATCTATTCAATTTCAAAATCATACATAGCTGCCAATGATAACAAAAATCTGATGGATGTCAGCTTTGCAACAGGGGAAAAAATCTCTCCATAGTCAATTCCCTCAATATGAGAAAATCCCTTTGCAACCAACCTAGCCTTATACTTCTCAACACTTCCATCAAGGCCTGTTTTATTTTTGAATATCCACTTACAACTAATAGGATTTCACCCTTTAGGCAGTGGTACCAAATTCTAGGTTTCATTCTTTTTCAAAGAATCCATCTCTTCATTCATGGCATCCAGCCAAGAATTTGAATCAACCATGTTGATTGCTTCTTTAATAGTCCTAGGCTCATTAGTGCTGGTAATTAAAGCATAGGCACAGTTTCAATCTAACATAAAGAAACCATACCTTTCAGGTTGTCTTTTTTCTCACGTAGATCTTCTTACAGGCTGAGGTTGTTCTTCATCATCAAAACTTCTAGAGTTTCTTGAGCTCTCCTCAGTCTCAGGTACACCATGCAGCTCTTCCCTTTATGGATTTTGGGGAATCTCAACTACATCCTTCTTCTTATCACTCTGATCTGTCCCAAGCTGCTAATCACTTACTCAAGGTTTTAGCTCATGAAATATCACGCTCCTGCTTTACAAAACCTTCTTAGTAACAGGGTAGTTCCAAATCTTGTATCCTTTCACACCAACTCCATAGTTGATGAGAATACATTTGACAACCTTGTTATCCAATTTAGATCTCTTTTCATTTGGAACATAAACATATTCCTCGTAGCCAAACACACGGACATGCCTCAGAGAGGGCTTCTTACAAGACCATGCTTCCAAAGGTGTCTTGTCAACAAGAGCGGAGAAAGGAGATCTATTTATTAGATAACATGTTGTAGCTATAGCCTTGATCCAGAACTTCTGCTCTAGACTAGCCCTGCTCAGCATACTCATTGCCTTTTCCATCAGCATCTTGTTCAACCTTTCAGCAACTCTATTTTGCTGTGGAGTGTAAGACGTTGTCTTATGCCTTTTAATTCCATGATCAGTGCAATACCTTTCAAAATCTGCAGAACAAAATTCACCGCCATTGTTTGTCCTCAAACATTTTATTTTCCTTCCAGTCTTATTCTCTACCAAAGATTTAAACCCTTTAAACCAACTAAACACTTTTGATTTACTTTAAATAAAGTATACAAATGCCCTTCTCAAATAGTCATCAATAAAAGAAACATAATATCTAGACTTCGATAATGAAGGAACATTAACTGGACCAAAGACATCAAAATGAACATAATCCAATATACCAAAAGATTTGTGAGGACTAGAATAAAATGAAACACGGTGTCATTTTCCATAGATACAATGTTCACAAAAATTGAACTCAAGATTACAATCATCAAGCCCTTCTACAAGATTTTTTTTCTTCAAGGTTTTTAAACCTTTCTCACCTATGTGACCAAGTTTATGATGCAATAGCATAGTCTTCTCAGCTGGGAGTTTTACCTCCAAGGAATTTATAGCTAGAGAAGTGTCTTCATCTTTCTCTACAGATGCAACATTGCTTGACTTTACAGAGGCACTATTGCAAAGAACAGGTCATGCATCCAGCTTGTACAGAGTGCTAGTACGAACACCCTTAGCCAGCACCATTGAACCTCTAGCCATTTACATCCCCTACTTGAGAAATAAACTTCTACACCAGCATCATTTAACTTACTGACAGAAAGAAGTTTCGAGCCAGACCTGGTATGTGAAGTACGCCACCAATACCCTTGCCTCTCCTGTTAGGAAACTGAATTCTGACTCTTCCTCTGCCAACTATCTCCAATGTTGAATCTCTTTCCAAGTATACCTTTCCACTGTCATACTTCTCGTATTTAGAGAATCGTTCTCTATTGGATGTCATGTGGAAAGATGCACCTGAGTCAACCAGCTAGACATCATCTGATGCCTGAGTTGTCAAGGTTGCTGCAATTAAGGCATCTGCATCACTTTGAGAAGATTCATTGCTAGAGACATTCTTCTTCTTCTTCTCCTTGCAGTCCTTCTGGATATGACGAGGTTGCCCATAGTTCTAGCATCTTACCTTGAACTTTTTACCAAGAGACTTTGATCTACCTGCAGATTTGGATTTCATCTTCTTGTCCTTCTTCTTTCTTTTCTCCTTTGGTCTACCTCAAACAAAAAGAGCCTATTTCGCCATCTCAAAAGACTTCCTTCGCATTTCTTTAGACAAGAGCGAAGCAACCACGTCATCCATCTTGAATGTAGTGGTTATGCTTCCAATAGCCATCACAAGATGATCCCAACTGTCAGGTAATGAACACAATAGGAGCATGCAATGATCCTCCTACTCTATCTTTACACCTACAGATGCCAGCTAAGTAACACTCATATTAAACGAGTTTAGATGGTCTGCAACAGATGCACCTTCTTCCATCTTCAAGGGGTACAACTTCTTCCTCTAGAATAACTTATTTACCAGAGACTTTCCATGATAAATATCACCAAGCTTCTTCTATAATGAAGCTGCAGACTGCTCCTCATGGGCGTTCAGGAGTACAAAATAGGCTAGACTCGGTCTTATTAAACCTCTTGCTTTTCTATCAGAAAGATCCCAAGCTTCTTGCGTTGTACTTTGTGGCTTAATTCTAGACACTGCAATCTAGAGGTCTCTATCCACAAGCAAGTCTTCTATCTTGAGTTTCCATAACTCAAAGTTATTGCCATTAAAATTCTCAATCTCTACTCTACCAGATGTACTCACCATCTCAAACATAATCAAGTTTTAACACAATGGTACTCCCACTAAAATAGTATTAGCACAAAAAACTGATCTTTCCTAAAAGGATAACACAACTAGCCAGGCTTTGATAGCACTTGAAGAGAAAAGCATGGATCAACTAGTGACCCAATAGTGCAGAATACATTCCATTAACACTAATACAACAAAGGAGGACAGCTTAAAACAAGTTTCAATAGCATGAATACAACATGTAAAATAGAGATTACAAAAAGTTGAGCATTCATAGTTGACACAAGATATATGTGGAAAAACCTATACAGGTAAAAAACCCACAACACAAAATCAAGACAATTGTATTATAGTAACAAAAATAGTTACATACAATATACAATCTTCTCTGATCAGCTCACGGCAGCACTTCTAGAACTATCTCAATGTTACAATGTTATATCTCACATACAGTTCGAACCAAAAAACTCTACTCATGCAATATTGTAGTCGACTTACTTAAGTCATACATTGCATTCAATTCTATCAACCAAAGTGCCAAGCATCAGGTTCATGAATTTGTCATCCAGTCATGCAATCGATATTCCCATGTTGATCTCCTTGCATCGAGCCACCCAGACATTAACGTATATACCCAAATCGGGTCCTGTCTGCCACCCTGAGTTAACCTACAATAACTATTGTTATGACTTTGGCCTTTAGCCAATTATCACACTAACATTGAGCCATGTTTCTGATGTAGAGGCTAGGTGGGAATCACTCACAAAACAAAACTTCAACTCTCAACCAAGAACCCAACTCCAATCTTAAGGACATCAACTCACCCTCAAGAATCTTAAACCCCAACGTTTGCAAAACACTCAAGAAAACCAGTCTAGGCCAATTTCCTCACAACCTTCCCAAAACACTCAACAACTAAATGATGGATTAAGATACCCTTTTCAGGGTTACACAACATACAAGAAAACCAAGGGTCACTCTTTTGGACCGTTATAGACTTTCAATAAACACACCCAAGCTCTAGGCCTCACAATTAGCCTCTTTTTCAAAGGAACCCTCACTCAAATTCATCCCCAAACAAAAAGAACCTGAAACAATTTTAGGAAAGGCTCTCAAACTCAGGATTTGTCGACTCTTAGGGCCCCAAGAACTTGTCTTAAATATCTGCTGACAAACCCTCCTAATTCTCCACCAAAATGAGGGTTTAAGGAAAATCACAACTCCTGACTCTCCCAAATCCTCCCAGGGGTCTAGACACCATGTATTACCTCTTTCCTAACTCTAGAAACTCTCACAATCCCATTTCCCTCAACAGTTCTCCAATTCACTACTTGGGTTCCTTGCATTCATAATGGAACCACCCCTATTCAGTCACAAGAAGACCACACCCCACTGGGTTTGTTCACCCTCTCACCCTCCAAAGAGTCTAACCATCTAAGTAGACATAATACAAGCCAATCCATTGAGCCACAAAGTCAGCACAGTAGATGGATTGGCAAATAGATCATGGAAATACCTTCAAACCTTCACCTTGCAAACAGAACAGTCAACACAATTTACTGATCCCTCATGCACCAACAAAGGTTCTAAGCCTCCAAGCAAATGAAATAAGGTATTAAACACATGCATCAACAAATTCCCATAGTATTAATACATATCAACCCTATACAGGTTGCACCAAGAAAGAAAGTTCAGAAAAACCAGTAAAAAGATGGTGATCAGCCTTTTCAAAATGCAATTTTCATTATTGGATTTCAACAACCAGACTTTCTCAGGGATTACATGAATTTTTATAATTATTTCAACTTCCAACTCCCTCCTACAACCAACCAATTGCATTTCTAACAGAATTTTGAACCACTCATGACCGTTTGGAGGTCAAGGTTATGCACTTTACATAATTTTCTTAAACAATTTCACTACATACTTAGTAAGTTTGATCTTTTTGACCCCATGCTCATCCAACCTATTCAAAGTGGTCTAATGAGACCTTATTTGCATAAAAGACATGGCTTAAAGCCATCTACTACCTATCTACCATCCCTTGTCACATGACATACAATATTTTTGAGTACAAAGCAACTTAATTTGACATATTTTGCATAAAACATGAAAACCTTTAAAACACTTGGTGAACCTTTAAGGTCCTTTCTCCTATCATGTTAGGGTCAGGATCCAGATGCTCTTGCACCAGTTTCCTTCCTTCATTCATCGTCACTCATGATTTTCTGGTCCAACTGGTCAAGCTCGGTTGACCGAGCTCTGAGCTCGTCCGAGCTCTTACTATGCTACCACAGCCCTACCAAGTTGGACTCATGGTATGGCCGTGAGTGCGACCGACCTCACCCCAAGTCATCAACAAGCTCTTCTCTCCACTCTACCATGCTACCACAACACTGACAAGGTCTAACCATGGTATGGTGGTAGCCGTGTTGGTTGACCACTAGCAGTCTTATTGTGGCCACTGCGGTTAGTCACTTGATTGTCTGCAGTGTGGCGGTAGCTGCCAGCTAGGCCATTGGCGGTCTTACTGCAGCCACCACAGTCGTTGACTTGATTGTTCATGGTGTGGTGATAACCACCAACCAAGCCATTGGCAGTCTTACCATGACCACCGTGGTCAATCACTTGAATTTCTGTGGTGTGGCGGTAACCACCAGCCAGGTCGTTGGCAGTCTTACCGCGGCCACCACAATCAGTCACTTGACTATTCGCAGTGCGGTGGTAACCGCCAGACCCAACCACATGCAGTCTCACTGTGCTACCGCGATGAGTGGACCCACCACCTGCGATATGGCAGTAACTTCCAGGCCAATCATCGTGGTACCATCAAATCCAAACTTATCCATTGCGGTCAAATGGTAAAGGCATAAATGAAACAATTTAACGCTAAGTCATGAAAGTCGGGGCTTCGAGCTGGAAGTTGAGACACATTTTCTCAACAATAAGAAATATTTTTTTCTCTCTCTACATGTGTAATTAAAGATTTAGGTGTCTTGGATCTTGAATGATATTTGAATATTAGGTTACAAGCTTGAAGGAAGTTGTTAGAGTTGTCTCCTAACTTGCAAGGTCACAAAAAGTCTTCTAGATGTCCGAAATTAGGGTTTTAGATCTACAAACAAAGTGTGGAAGAAAGAGGAGAGATTGGAGAGTATAATCAGATCTTAATCCTTCAAAAAATCATACTTGGGTTGATACACCTGCTTGGGTGTATGAGTCCCATTATAGTCAATTTTTAGGGTTTCAATAGATTTAAAATAAGTACTATCAAATTCCAATTTTGGTGCAGAAAACAAAGTCTAGGACTAAATCACCCAAACTGGAATATGAGTCCCACTTAGCATTAAAATCAACATTTCTAGCATTTATAATCCTCATTCAAGCTTCTACAAGTTTCCAAGTGCACACTTACAATTTTATAGTTTTCTGACCTAATTTACTTGCATTTCTAGGTCACTTAATTGAGCTTTACACATCATTAGGTTTTTTTATTAGATCTTGCATTTCATTATTCTTTCTAAGCTATATATTGGTGGTGAACCCCTATTTAGTGTATAATCAAACCCAAGGACACCTTATTGCAAGATCTCTTTCCCCTTCACATCCTTGGACTGAGAGCTCTACGGTTTCCTTGAATGTGGAGTATAGAAAATTGTTGTTCAATGTCCTAAACCTTGGTAATGACAATTTACAATTTGTAAGGGTTACTCAAAAGTTGAAGGAATAGACTTTGAGGAAACATTTTCCCTGGTGGCTAGGATGGAAGCTATCAAAACGTTTCTGGCATTTGTAGCATACAAGGACTTTAAAGTTTATTATATGGATGTGAAGTTTTGTTTTCTAAATGGTGAACTGGAAGAAGAGGTTTACATGGAACAACCGAAAGGATTCCAATTGTCCAATCAACCAAATATGTTATACAAATTGAAAAAGGAATTCTATGAATTGAAGCAAGCTCCCAGAGCTTGGTATGTAATATTTGACAGATATTTGATATAGAAAGGATTCAATAAAGTCACTGCAGATAGTAATCTTTACTTCAAAATTGAGGAGGACAAAATCTTGATAGTGGTTGTGTATATGGATGATATTATATTTGGAGGTAATGAACTTATGTGTAATAAATTTGTAGAAGAGATGCATAAAGAGTTTGAGATGTCAATTTTGGGGGATATGAATTTATTCCTTGGACTACAAAAAAAACAAATAGATAAAGGATTTCTCATTTCAAAGTCATCATATATCAAAGAGATGTTGGAAAAGTTTGGAATGGAAGAATCAAAACCGATATTCACTCCTATGGTGACTAGTTGTAAATTGAGAAAATATGATGATTCACCTAATGCTAATCATAGCAAGTATAGATCTATGATTGGTGGACTTATATATCTAACTACCACTAGACCAGATCATATCATGCATGTAGTTTATCTTGTGGCTAGATTTTAAGAGGATCCTAAAGAGACATATGTTGTAGTAGTGAAGAGGATATTCAAATATTTAAAAGGAACTTTGGATTATGGCTTATGGTATCCTAAGGATTCTAGCTTCACATTAAGTGGTTATACAAATGTAGATTGGGCTGGTTGTGTTGATGAAAAGAAAAGTACAAGTGGTGGTTCATTCTTTCTTGAATGTAGATTGGTGTCATGGTTAAGTAAGAAGAAAGATTCAATTTATTTATCCACTGTTGAGGCTGAGTATATTACTACAACATCTTGTTCTACACAAGTTTTATGGATAAGAAAAACATTGAAGGATATTAGAGTAGTGTATGATGAGCCTATATTTATATTTTGTGATAATACAAGTGTAATTAACATTTCAAAGAACCTAGTGATGCATTCAAGGACAAAGAATATATCAAACTGGTATCACTTTTTGAGAGAGAAGGTTATGGAGAATGAGGTGAAGCTTGAATATGTACGTATAAAGGATCAAATTGCTGACATATTTACTAAGGATATTCCTAAGAATACTTTCGAGTATCTTTGAGATAAGTTGTGGTTTATGGCCCCCCTTTTTTGAACTAGATACATATGGAGATTTATCGGTCTAGTGGATCTATGGATTAATCTTTTTTCTAGACTGATGTTGGTGGCTACCTCTCACGGGGAGTAGGTAGTGTCATGTGTTTTCATTGTTGCAGTAAGGAATTTTGTCATTGTGTAGAGTTTTCAATTTGGTTGGGTGTACTCCTAAGGGGGAGTATTTAGAGAAAGTATCTTGGTCTAGTGTCAAAGGGGCAGAATAATGTGAAACACTTTATCCTTTTCGATTGATGTCAAATGGGGAGAAAGAATCATGTGAATTTTTTTATCTACACAAGGGGAGAGAAAATAAAGAAAATCATAAGAAAGTGTGTTTAGAGCTGTTGTTTTGTCTTTGATGGTTTTTCACATCATTTGTTGCCATCAATGACAAAAGGGAAAATTTTTGCAAGTATTAAGGTGTAGTCATCGATGTCAAAAAGTTGGTGTTTTCATTGATGTCAAATATATCTTGAGGAATTGTTTTGCATAATGAAGATGTCGAGGATACTAAGAAAAAGGGTGATGAAGAATTTTTTTGATTTTTCTTTGAATTTCTTCTAGGTTGAAGATCTTATTTTGTGTTATGGATATGTTGGTTAGATTTTTTTGGAGTTTCTATATCCACAATCTGGGCTTTTGGACCACTGTTAAGAGGAATTTGTGATAATCAATATGTAAACTATTTTTGCAGTGTTGTATAGAGGTGTCTAGGAGAAATATATTTTCTCTATAGGTGCTTTTCAAGACTTGTGGCTCTAAAGTAGACTTAATGGTATTGTTCTCTTGTTTGTGTCAAGAGGATTTGTGGCTAGGAATATCAAAAGAAGGTCTTTTGAGTTAAAAAGTATTATAGTGTCTGGTAGTGTTGTCTAGATAAACAACATGATTATAATCTTAAGGTGAGATTTTTTGCAAAGGAAGTTGTTGGTTTTTAGGATGTTCTTGAATCACATTTAGGTGAATTTTGTTTTTTCAAACTTTTGGATTTGTAGTGTAGTAAAATTCATACCCTTGCATTTTCACACTTGTTTGGGCCCACCTTTCTTTTTTTATCTTTTTTAATGTCTTAATTGGTCCTATTTTGCATCCAAAAGCCTAATAAATTATATCCTTTTATGGCTAATCCTGAAAAACATCAAAGGATAAATGATAATTTAATGATTCTAGCTATGTTTCCCTGATTTTTGGGTCATAACTAAGATTCCACCTAGGGTTTCTTTGTCCCCCAAATATCTTGGGACCCTCTTTCCAAAAGCACCTTAAATGGGCCCCTTTTTGAAGTATGTGCCCCAAGTTTCAAGACTTGGGACAAAGACGCCACCCAGGGAGTCTTAGTCCCCCTTAAGTAATTTTTGGGATTTAATTTCAAATCTTGGTGGGATTTAGCCTCCTTTAATTAATGAATTCATATGTGGGCTTGTTGTGTAATTTCAAGATATTAAGCATGGATAAGTATAAATACCAGGTTCATTCACTCATTTTCATCCCAAGCCTTCAAGTATTTATTCCTAAGGAAATTTTATGAGATCAAGATAAATTCTTCGATCATTTGGAGCCATCATCAAGATTCAAGCATCATGTCAAGATATATTCTTACATCATGTGTGTTTTTAAGCTAACATTTGTGATGTAGGGTTTTCATTCAAGATCTATGTTCAAGCTAATACATTGCACACAAGTTTGCAGATTTCATAACAAGCGTTTGCTGAGTTACAACATAGAACTTTGTTCATTCATCATTTCCCTCCATTATTTCATTTCATTTCAAGGTTTAATTACCAACAAGGGGTTTGACCAAGAAAAACCCCCATTTACTAACAAATAATAAGTTTTCCCTCTCTTCTATGTTTGTGTTTGCAGATTTAGGTTGAAGACTTGAAGATCATTTGAAGTGAAAAGTTGTAAAGTTTCATTGCAAATTTTTCATCTTTATGAAAACTCATCTACAAGCCAAATCTGGAAGTTTCAGTACCTAAGATCTGAGAAGAAGGAAGTGTAGACACTGGACCTCTAGATCACATTCAATGATTTCATAAATTCAAAATGGGACTAAGACAATAGTAAGGGCTTCTTAATCCTCTTAAGGGTATTTTGCATAGATTTTTTCATATTTTGTTTTGACATTCAAAGATTCTGCATTTCCCCCTGAAAAATAACATTGGGACTAAGACAATAGTTAGGGCATATTTTTTCTCCCTAGGATATTTTGACAACATTTTTGTATTTCCAAAATCCTCATCACATTTCTAGACATCCCAAGTACACACACCCTAACTTTTTGTTGCTTAATTTCACCATTTTCATTCATGATTTGACTTTCATTACTAGGTTTTATGAGTTGAATGTTAAGTTGTATTTTTAATCTTTTGCTTGGTGGTGAACCCTTCAAAGATTAAACTAACCCCTCTTAGGTCTTCCTTTTTTTGAATTGACTCATCTTTGGGTTGATAGTCAATCCAATTTGGGCTCCTAGGACATTCTTGAATGAATAATTATTTGGCAGAAGAGTGGTGTTCTATAATCTAAGTTGTAAAACCACCACTTCTTCTTCTCACCATTGTTTTTGGTGAGCCCGACATTTTAGAACATTCTTTTCTCAGACTTGGAGTTCATTAAAGTCCTAGATCTAGGTTGCATTCATTCTTGAATTACATCTTGCATTAGTGAAAGTGCATCTAGGGTTTCTCATATATGGAATGGTGAAAGTGCATATAGGTTGCATTTTTTCTTTCTTGCATTATTTTATCTCATTGAAAAACTAAAATAGTGCATTTTCAATTAAACAAAAGGAAAATGGGTGCTTTATAACCTAGGTCATAGAACACCACTTTTCTCCTATTATCATTCAATAATATCCTAGGAATCCTAATTGGATTGAATAACAACCTCACAAGGTGATTCAATTCACAATGAGGAAGACATAGGAAAGGATTCTTTTAGGTTTTAATGGGTTCACCACCAAGCAAATTCTTGGAAAAGACAATGAATATTCAACCGACAAAATAAAGAAATACAAGCTAAATAAAGAGATCAAATGATGAAATTAAGCCTCACCAAGTTAGGGTATGTGTACCTAGGAAGTTTGGAGATGTAATGAGGATTCTAGAAGTGTAAACAGTTTGCCAAAATATTCCTTGAAGGACTAAGATGCCCTTACTACCGTCTTAGTCCTGCTCCTATTTTTGGGGGCAAACATAAAATCTTCAAATAATGGAATATAATCCTGAAGAATCTCTGAAAGATTCCACTTGCAGGACTAAGATGCCTTTACTCCCATATTAGTTCCAATCTGAATTTCTGAAGAGTTTGAATGTGGTCCTGAGCTCCCAGATCTGCAATTAGTTCCCCTTAGATCTCAGGTTCTGAAATAGTCAGATTTGATCTGTAGGTGAGTTTCCATGAAGATGACAACTCTGCAATGCAACTTTTCAACTTTGACAACTTTGCACTCCAAGTGAGCTTCAAGTCTTCAACCTAGATCTACAAATACAAATGGACAAGATGGAAAAACTTGTTGATTGTTAGTGAATGGGGGTTTGCCTTGGTCAAACCCCTTGTAGGTAATTAAACCAAATGATGAAATAAAGCATGAAACATGAAATATGTAGATAATATCACCTTGTAGGATGTCTTGTGAAGAAAATATACAATCTATTGTGTAGTGGCCATGAAGAATGTAGATCTTGGATCCTTGGATTTGATGTGAACAATGGTTGTAGATAGATCTTCAATTCTACATCCATAATCTTGGCTCAACAATATGAATGGATGCACTAAACCCTTGACATGATGTTTGAATCTTGATGATGGCTCCAAATACTTGATGAATTGCTCTTCAATGTTCTTGTGGACTCAATTTTTTTATTAGGAATTCTCTCACAAAAGACTTAGATGAAAATGCATGAAGGAACCTTGTATTTATACTTCTTCATGCTTAATATCCCAAAATTACACCACAACAAGATGACATATGGAATCATTAATTAAAGGAGGAAAAATTCTTTCTTGAATTTTAAATTGGACCCCGAAAATAAGTTAAGGAGGACTAAGATGCCCTTGCTGAATCTTAGTCTTGAGGCTCAATTTTTGGGGTACAGACTCCAAAAAGGGACCTAATTGAGAGGTTTCAAAATCAGGGTCCCAAGACCCATGGAGGATAAAGACGCCCAAGGTGGCATCTTATTCCCAATCTACAAATTTAGGACACACAAATAAAAACATTAAACGATCATTTATATTTTGATTTTTTTCAAGATTTTCCATAAAAATATATAGTTCATAAGGCTTGTGGATGCAAAATAGGACCTAATTAAGCCATAAAGAAGCATAAATAAAACAAGGCAAGCCCAAATAAGTGTGAAAATGAAATGGTATGCATTTTATTACACTACATCAATCATCATAATTGCATTTAGGAACATTTTTATCGCATTAAAAATTAAAACAATTGCATTCAATTACTTGTTATTAGTCACTTTTTCTTGCATTCATTTGCACACTTTTTTGTTTCTAAACATCAATTCCCTAAGTAGGAAATCTAGGAACATTGTTACCAACTCAAATTCTATTGTTTTTCTACAAAATCCTCTAATGGGACTAAAACACCCTTACTAGCATCTTAGTCCCTCTATGGGTATTTTGCTTAGAACCCTGTCTAAGTTTTTTGAATTGTGTTCCAATTTTTGGAACCTCAAAATTTCACCAGTAGGACCAAGATTCCCTTGTTGGCATCTTAGTCTCTATGGAGTCTAAAGTTGCAATTTTCAGGGTTCAAATCTGCTTTTATGTGCTTCTATTTGTTGTAGTTACTTTCCTATTTCAATTTTTTGATTTGTTGTTTAATCAAATTTAGTCAATCTAGCTTTATTTTTCTTCATTCACTACATTGTCAACATTCAAAATGGCATTTACAACATCTCATTTTCAGTCTATTTAATAGTGTAATAAAAAAATTACCTTTTTTTAGTTCTATAAAATCTAAAAATGTTTAATTTTCTAGAAATTTTTATAATATGGATAAAATAACTTTTCACTTCTGCATATAGAATGTTTACATTCATAAAACTTTGCATGAGTTTGATAAAATTGCTTTTCAATTTTGCATATATCTTTTTTTGCATTCTTAAAGTTTTGCATACATTGGATGAAAGTGTTTTTCATCTTTGGATACACATTGTTTATATTATTAAAATATTGCATGAGATGGTTAAAAGTGCTTTTCATTTTTGGTCAAACAATTCTAGTACATTACCTTTCTAGGCACACTAATAAAAATTTCATATCCCCTCCTTATGAGAGTTTTTTTAGTGAAAGAGACCTTGGACAATCCTAACGATCATATTCGTTCTTCTCCTAATATCTCTCTTATTGGCGAAGAAGATAATTTGGTGCTAGAAGAATCAATCGATGGGAGTTTTGAGAATCCTAATTGTTTCTCACCTTCTACCTCTCTTATTAGGCAAGACATTGATGAACAAGAAGAAACAACCATAGGTAATCATGACAACCACATAACACAACAAGAGACCAGGGAAACTCCAAATAGTTTACATTCATCTCAAAACACCTTCACCCCTTGTGATAATGTTCTAGAGGATGAAGGTGTAGGTGAAGATATGTTGGTGTTGGATGATCAAAACTTTAAAATCTATGACAATCCTCTTTTGGAAGATGCTAGGGAACAAAGGAATGAAATCATAAATTATCATGATAAATACATTTGTTCTCTCCTAGTATCTCTCCTAGTTGTGAGGAAGATGCCTTGGTGTTAGAAAATACAACCAATGAAAGTCATGAGAGAAATTTTTTTGAACAAGATAATGACATCATTGATAAGAAAGACAATTCAACCTTTGATCATTCCCCTACTTGTGATGAAGTCATTTTGGAGGAACCAATCCTTGAATGTCAAGCACATTTGGTTTGTATTTCTCCTAAAAAATCTCCTGCTAGGAAAGATATCACAGTGGAAGACAATAAGAACATTGACAATAGTAATTCCTTAGATGAATATGATGAATTGACATTAGACTTGCCTACACTTAGGGATCATGAAAATGAGAGAAAGTCTTCTAAGGTTACACATATTAGACACCCCTTGGAGTACTCTCCTGAGCCTAAACTTATCATTTATCCACCCTCGCAAAAACCACAAGTTCAAAACAAACCCGTCCTTATCCTCAAACCACCTAAGAACAATGTTTCACAACAACTGAGTTACAATATCATTGCTCATACATACAACACTAGGAACAATCTACAACCAAAATAAACACCTTCAATAACCTTACCTTTTCCTAATTCCATTTTTCCTAATGCTCCTCATTTTCCCTTGCATAAGTTTTGAAGGAGTATTACCTTGTTGAACAACTTAAGAATAATCCTACAAAGATATCCCTGTGGGACCTAATTCATAATTCACCTAATTATCACACTATGCTTCAAACCACCTTGCAACAATTTCTTATCATTTCTAATGTGCAACCAAATGATATAGCAGAAATGATTCAAGGAGTAAATGCTGAAATTTTTTTCCACCAAACAGAGCTACCTTCTTTGGAAGTGAAAAAAAAAATGTTTATTTCATGATCATAGCTCAATACAATAGTATAGGGATAAAACAAACCCTTGCTTACAATGGCTTAACCTTAAATGTGTGTAGTGCAAACCTTTTGGATAAGCTTGGTGTTGATAAATCAAAAATCATACCCACCTCTTTATTTATTAATGGTTTTGATAACATGTAAAAACAACCACTTGGTGTAACCACTTTACCTATTAAAGATGGAAATGCCACATTAGAAACACTGATCTATGTTAAGCCTCATGATCTTTCATATAATCTTCTTTTAGGTAGACCTTGGATTCATGCAATGAATGGGGTGCCTTCCACTCATCATAAAATGAAGTATGTCTAAAAAAACAAAGTGTACACACTTATTCTCTAACCCTAAACAAAACAGTTGTTTGAACATTGAGAAAAACAAAGAGAATCCTTTAAACACATTGACACCAACTACACAAGTAGAACCCATGCAATAACAACAAAAATATAGATTCCCGAAACCTTTCAAAATGATATCGCTAGATGATTTGGGATCATTGAGTTTTGAGCCAACATTCATGGGAGAATACAAGATTATAAACAAACACTCTAACAAGGGCAAAGAAAAGGTTTTAATGTCAACACAAATTCGAAAGACCATTTGAAAGAATCTACCTCAACCACTTTAGAAAAAAATAAAAATTACACAACAAACTTGGATGAGGTAGACTATCAACAACCATCAAATCCTAAAGAAATGAAAAAGATTTATGGAAGAGTTTATGAGCTTATGAAACAACTCGGTTAGAGTGGAAAATTATGTGGTGCTAGAGAACAAGGTATTTGTGTCCTTATAGATCCTAACACGCAAGAAAAAACTCATGGTATTTCTTATTGTCCTATGATATAAATCAAACCATCAATCAAACCTTCACTCCGTATCAACACTCTTACAAAAGATTTCTCTAAGCCAAATTTAACAATAGTGCATCCTAAATTGATAGACACTAGTGGTCTTGATTGTTATCATTTGCAAGAAACAAAAATATTCTTGCTTAACATCAATATCATCATGAAAAACAATTATGATTTGAATTTTGTAGATTTTACATCTTCCTTTAAGGAAGAGAACATTATCTCACAATATAAAGAGTCTTGTGTAGGTATGACACCTTGTACTAAGCAAGAGATATCTTTATCACAACATAAAGCAATATCTACCACTGATCAAGAGATTATATGTTGGGACTCCTCTGAGATTGTTTTATATCCCTCCCTCAAATAAAATGAAAGAAATTTTATTAAAAGAGATCATTTTGTGCATATCATAGAGTTCATGGTCATTCTACTAATGAATGCAAGGCTTTAAGTGATAAAATTCAACATCTTATGGAGTTCAGTGCTCTTCCTTATCTGGGGGAACCTAATTCCTCAAATTGATACTGATTTTTACCGACAATTTTTTTCATCAATCATTTCGGCTCATCCTTGTCCTGCACTAAGTGGGGGCAACAAGCTAGGTAGCCTTCTCCTCATATGTCACATAGCATTGTCTCTTCTAGCTAGTTGACTGCCTTTCATGTATATATAAGAGCGAGCTTGGGATGTGGATGACATGACTTAAGTTGGCTTGCATGTGACATACTCTCATGTCTTCTTCTACTTTGAAGAAATTTCTTACAATAATGGTGTTAGTAACCGCTCTAAAGTGGGGGCATACATCAACACTCATCTTTCATTATGTGATTTTATTTCTTCTCGTGATGCATTATTTTCTTGGTGGTGTCATTGGGTTTGATTTCCTCTAAGATTGTGATATTTATTTGGCTTGTGCTCTCTTGGAGAAATTAAGCACAATGTTCCCTAAGAAGATACCTTGCACGAACTAAGAAAAATCCATTCAACATCCCTCTTTCTTGTTGTTTTTCATTTTTGTACCTTATTAAAGTCATGGAGGTATGGCTTTGATATGGTTCCCTGGGGGATCACCTAGTGAACAACTAGCTTCACTATCCTTTGTGAGTGCGCATTTTTCTTTGTCCTTATCATAGTCATTGGGGTATGACTATGGTATGGATTTCATGGGGCTCACCTAGTGAACAACTATCTTCACTAGCCTTTGTGAGAATAAATTTTGTTTACATAGTGGACATCATGTTCCACTTGTAAACCCTTTTTGGAAAAACAACCTAGACTCGGTCCATAGTGCATTGGATGGATAGTTGAAGCTTTGATCCATTGTATTTTTCCTTTTATTTTACCTTTTCTTTCCTTTTCCTATCTTTGATGGTGTATGCTTGTGATCTAGTCATGGCTTCATATATCATCTGCAAGTGTGTTCCTTTGTGCCAATGTTGGTGTGTTCTAGGATCTTGATCCTAGGGGCATGGCCATCCTCTTGGTTATTGTCATCTCATATTACTAACATTCATACATTTGAACCCCTCTTGATTGCATGGTTGGCTACTTTAGTGTGAGTTTGAAGCAAGTTCATCCTCTAACAAAAGTAGAGGCTAAATATAGTGTAGGAAAATGCATACCCTTGCATTTTTACACTTGTTTGGTCCCGCCTTGCTTTATTTATCTTTAATTATGTCTTAATTGGTCTTATTTTGCATCCACAAAGCCTAATAAATTATATCTTTTTATGGCTAATCCCATCAAACATCAAAGGATAAATGATAATTTAATGATTCTGGTTGTGTTTCCCTCATTTCTGGGTCGGGAATAAGACACTACCTAGGGCTTCTTTGTCCCCAAAAGGTCTTGGGACCCTCTTTCCAAAGGCACCTTAAATCCAGGCCCCTTTTTGGAGTCTGTGCCCCAATTTTTAAGACTTGGGACTAAGATGCCACCTAGGCCATCTTATTCCTCCTTAAGTAATTTTCAGGATTTAATTTCAAATCTTGGTGGGATCCAACCTCCTTTAATTAATGAATTCATATGTTGGCTTGTTGTGGTGTAATTTTGGGATATTAAGCATGGATAAGTATAAATACAAGGTTCGTTCAGTCATTTTCATCCCAATAATTCAAGTATTCATTCCTAAGGAAAGTTTATGAGATCAAGAGAAATTCTTCAAGCATTTTGAGCCATCATCAAGATTCAAGCATCATGTCAAAGATATTCTTGCATCATGCATGTTTCTGAGCTAACATTTGTGATGTAGGGTTTTGATTCAAGCAAGCAATTAAAGTCAATATCTGTCAATGATTCCTTTGATTCAAGATCTATATTCAAGCTAAGCCATTTTGCACAAGTTTGCAGATTTCATAACAAGGGTTTGTTGGGTTGTAACTTAGCACTTTTTTCATTAATCATTTCTCTTTGTTATTTCATTTCATTTCAAGGTTTAATTACCAACAAGGGGTTTGACCAAGGAAGACCCTTATTTACTAACAATCAACAAGTTTTCCCTCTCTTGTGTGTTTTTGTTTGCAGATTTAGTTTGAAGACTTGAAGATCATTTGAAGTGCAAAGTTGTAAAGTTGCAAAGTTGCATTGCAAATTTTTCATCTTCACAAAAACTTGCCTACAAGCTAGATATGGAAGTTTCAGGACCTAATATTTGAGACGAAGGAAGTGTAGAAACTGGTCCTCAGGATCACATTAAGATATTTTACAAATTCAAAATGGGACTAAGACAATAGTAAGCGCATCTTAGTCCTCTTGAGGGTATTTTGCAGAGATTCTTTCAGATTCTATTTTGACATCTAAAGATTCCACATTTCCCCTAAAAAATAGCAACAAGATCAAGACAATAGTAAGGGTGTCCTAGTCCTCCCTAGCATATTTTGACAAATTTTTTGCATTTCTAGAATCCTCATCACATTTCCAAACTTCCTAGGTACACATACCATAACTTGCTATTGCTTAATTTCATCATTTGCATTCATGATTTGACTTGCATTACTAGGTTTTTTGAGTTGAATGTTAAGTTGTATTTTCCAATCTTTTTCTTGGTGGTGAACCCTTCAAACCTTAAAATAACCCCTTATAGGTCTTCCTTGTTGTCAATTGACTCACCTTTGGGTTGATAGGCAATCAAATTTGGGATCCTCGGACATTCTTGAATGAACAATTGTTTGGGAGAGAGTGTTGTTTTATGACCTAAGTTATAATTTAATCCCTTCTTTTCACCATTGTTCAAGATTGATTTAAGGAAGCGTGTGCTTAATGTTTAATGTGTTTTCACATGTAATAGTCGACTTACTATTTACACTACATTCAAAGATGTTCAAGTATTAAGGAAGGTGTAGCATGGCATGTAAGATTTAATTTGGGTCCCAGTTAAGTGTTATTTTTGTAAACTTTCATTCCTATGCACCACACGAATGTTTAGTGCCAACCTAATTTGAAATTGCAAAGTGTGAAGAGTGTATTATCAACCCTGGAGAAATTTTTCAAGGTTGAGGATGGTATAAGTATTAGTTGAGATGTTGAAGGTTGTTAAGGTAGAAAGTATAGAGGTGTGTGATGCAAGTGATGTAAATTTTTGAAGAGTAGAGTGTGAGTTTGCGCAAAGTAGCACAAACTTCAATGTGTTGTACTTTTGAATGAAATGAGCTGAAGGTGTCCACAATCTTTTAAACAAGGTTTTGAAAATGTTGGATCATTTTTGGTGTATTTACTATTGCATTGAGAACTTGTTCTCTATGTAACATTTCTCTTCTATCTTCTTTGTTTCTTTTTGTGGCAGCAAGCTCTAGGTGTGAACATTTTTAGACAATGTGTCCTATTCTGGTAGCGAGCCCTTGTACCAGTTTTACAATTACTTATATTGTGAGTTAATCCTCATTGTGGTCTTTCCCTCATTGGGTTTTCTACATAAATTTGGTGTTCTCTTGTGTATAGTGTTGCTATTCAGTTTTTGTTATCTACATTTCATGATTAATCACTTTAACAAAATAAGTGTTTAATGAATGTTTGTGGATCCGATAATTGTTGATGGTTTTGATGTTTTAATTTCATACAAGTGATTCACCATGCCCCCTCCCCCCCCCCTCTCTCAGTTGTCTTATTTGTTCAACACTTGTAATGTTTAATTTTTGGGAAATTAAGGATACATACTCATAAATACAAGGTTATTTCAATAAATTTTTCCTAGCATTTTGAAGCGAGTAATGCAACAATCAAGATCTGAAGCATCATGTCAAAGTCTTTTGCAATCATGCATGTTTTGGGAGCTAACATGGTGATTTAGGTTTCAAAGATTCAAGTAAGCATTCAAAGTAATATTTCAAGTATCAAGATCCAAATCCATTGAAGCCAACTTATGCAATATCAAGATCAATATTGTAGATCTCCAAAGTTTTACTCAAGGATTTGGTTAGTTGCAATATAGCATTGTTCATTCATCATTCCATTCATGCTTAATTATTTCAATTCAAGGTTTGATTACCCAAATGGTGTTTAACCAAGGCAAACCCCCATTCACTAGAAACAAACAATTTTCCCTCTTTTGTTTATGTTGTGGATCTTAGGTTGAAGAAGGATTGAAGAATTTTTGAAGATAAAGATTGGAAAAGTTGACAAAGTTGTAAAAAAATTCAAAGTTGTCATCAATTCACAAAATCTCACCTACAAATCTAATTTCTAATACTAAAACTTGGATCGAATAGAAGCTATAGACTATCATCAAAAGCTTCCAAAAGTTGGTTGAAACCTTTGCACAAGACTCATTCTCCCATGGGTGAGTGAGTCTCATTTTCCCTCTCAAAATTTCCTTTTGGTGACTGGTACACAGTGTTTAATCCTTCTTAAAACTATAGAAAGTTTATTGTTTTTATTTGTATTGAGCTTTAAATTGATGTTTTAAGTTTGAATGAGCATAATTGAGTAGATTTTCTATTTTTAAGTTTTCTCCCAAAAGTGTTCAAGCTGATACCCCATCCTCAATCATAAGGAAATCAGTAGATTTCCTCGTTGAGTTGACTCACCTAAGGGTTGTAAGTCAACTCTTTGTGTGGATCTCATTTCCTAATGAAATAAAGGAAAATAGGTCTATATCAAATATTATTTTGATGTTCACTCCCTTGTAACAAAAATATCCCTAGGTAGATTTTTCTATGTTTCAATATGTTGTTGATTTTTTGTGTTGATTTAATTAAATTCTGAATTTGTTTATTATGTAATTGGAGATTGTTGAGAGTTGCATGAACTCTCTTGCATCAATTTATCTTTCAAGGATGTAATTCTCTATTCTCACATATGTCAAAGAGGTTGAAAATACATGGTTGAGTTCATCCATATATTTAAATAAATAATCTCTTACTTTATAATATCACATTCATCATCTTTTGTGAAGGATTCAAAGTCAATACTTAACTTTTCTAATGTTATTTATTTTTTAGGATCTCTTTATTTCATATTTTATTGAAGAGCTATTATATTTTTAATATCATTTTAGTCACTTGATGAGTTTGTATTTATATTTAAGTTTATGTTGAGATGGTAACCTATAGTCATAGAGTAGAATGTAATTGTGTCAACATCCTCATGAAATAATAGACAAAATATTAAGTAATCAACATATATTAAAATAATAATGATAATGCATTATAAGGAATATATAGCCAACACACTCAACATTAATATTAAAAATATAAATATATATAACATAAATGGATTTATAAATTTTAAAATTAGAAATAGTTAAATAAATTTACAATAGAAGAAAGACCATATGTTAGAATATAATTATAGAAGGAAGAAGGAGCACAAAATAAAAATCAAGAATTATATAGAAAGAATTATAAGAACCTAGAAATAAATGAGAATAAATCACAAGTACAAATGGAAAATTGCAAATCATGTATTAATTCGACCCAAATACATTGATGACAAAGCCTTGCATAAACCAGCAAGGAAGAGGCAATCCACCTATCATGTGGATTGACAAGTTCCCCATGATGTGGCACAAATAAGTAGACAAGTGTCCTATAGGTGTCAACCTTTGGATCACTTGGAATGTACAAACTAACAACCTATTTGACCAAGTCATCAACCTTGGTGATAAGTCTTGAATGAATACAAAAGTGACCTTTGAGGTGAGATGGGAAGTTTTCCAACCTCAAAAGGCATGCACATGAGGTTTACCAAACAAATAGGTAGCCTCTAGAGGCCTAAAAGGTTGCCCATTCAGTTAGAAAATATGTTGTCTAACCTCATCAACCTAAGCACACTTAAGTTATAGTGAATAGATAAATTATTCACTCTAACACACCCCCTGCCCCCCCTTAAGTGATACTTGGGGAGATCTCAAATGTGTAATAGATACAAAGAAATGGGTTTCAACTATGAGGCCTAGTGAGGTACCCATGTACAATAATAATCTTTGACAAATGGAGTAAAGGGAGAAAACTGAGCAAGAATAAAAATCCTCTCCAAAAAAGAGAAAGAGGGGGATAAGACCTCTCAAAAAAATGTCCCATGAAGATAAAAACATGATGATGAACTCCTGAAACATGTTGAAGTTGTAAACTCTACCAAAGATGAATTTGTGTTTTTTGGAATAAATAAACCTCCAAGAAATGTAGACCAAGATTGTTGCGAAGACAATTGTCATTGCACCAAAATATCAACCTATTAATTCCTAATAGAGCTGCCAAAGTCAATGAATCCATGAGAGGCGCTTAAGCCATGTCACAAACCCAAGCACCATATTGCATAGTACAAGGAAACCAAGGGAACACACCTTGCAACAATCCCCCCTAGTGCACGCAAGGGATTCAAACCTGTGACCCAGGCTCTGATATGAATTTTTGCACAGACAATTTCTGTTACACCAAACGATCGACCTATTAATGCATGATACAACCACTAGAGTTAATGAATCCACGAGAGGCAATTAAACTATGTCATGAATCCAAGCGTCACATTGCAGAGTACAAGGAGACCAAGAGCACACACCTTGCAACAAAGGTAAGAGATACAAAACATAGCATGACTGAATATATGAACACTACTCAACCATGAATACATAGATTCCTATGAAGTTGTAAGTATAGATAGTATTATGATTCAAGAGTATGGTCAATAAATACATGAGTGACATGTAGTACACTACTAAAATATGCATCATGGTGGTCTATATAAGTACTAGAATGTCACAAAATATGATCCAATAAAAAATTACCCCATATAAGAGATAAAGATAGAAGATCCCTCCATTGCTCAATTGGAAGAAACATTAGCATAACATTTTTAGAGTAGCCCCTTAATGCTAAGAGGTATAAGTAGACCAATTCAAGTTGGGCACACAGTGTGCATAGGAATTGAGACCCAAATTTATGTCCAAAGGATGTACAAGAAACTAAAAAGGGGTTTGCATTAAGGCACACATGCATGAGGTGAGAATCAAGAGGATCCATTATTGTGATGGAAAATCAAGGCAACACACACCATGAGGCGAGAATCATGAGGGTCAATTATTGTGATGGAAAATCAAGGTACTACACAACTCTCAATTACACTTTATAATTTAATGTAAGTACAAAAGTCCCTCCCTAAGAACACACATTCAATTTTTGTGACATTTTATGTGAGTTGAGACACCACACATGAAAGTGAGCTTGTTCAACGACTTGACAGGTATGTAGCCAAGTGATATAGATGAAGCTATGTCAAATTCTTTAACAAATGCAGTCTTTCAACCACAGATGCCTATTGGAAGGTTGAGCCAATGAGTAATGCTTACGTTGGAATTCAAACTTGGCAGTGGTAAGGTATACACGCAGGAGCAAGCTAGGAGGAGATTTGGGGACATGCAATGTTGATGCCTGGCTGTGTAAGCCGATTGGGTGGAGGGCGCTGGTGAGAGAGGCGTGTGCAGAGTCCAAAGAGGCTACGACTCAATGTCTACAGATCGGGCCTTTTAGAGATCACGCCTCATGCTATACTGAAAAAACTTTCAAAACTCTCATAAAAGGACAATTTAAACTGTAGAAAGTAGTCTATCCAACACACCATTTCCAAGCAATGACCCCTTCAAGACCCACATGCTAGTTTAAAGGAGACTTGCACCTGCAGACTCAGCATCAATGCTTTGTGTTTTATGTCAATGCAATTCTTCTTCTTGAGGCAACTCACACGCTGCACAAAGATGATAATGTGACAGGAGAACAGATCGACGCCACAAACAAGTAGAACAACGCCAAAATATTAGTAGGTTGAGCCAGTAAATGACCAGGTCGAAACCAAATTTGCACTAAAAAATAGAGAAAAGTGCAGATTGATTGTCGAAGGATTGCTCAAATTACTGGTTGACTCCTCAAATTTGACAAGAATTTGCAAATGAATTCCAAGTTATTGAGAAAACTATCTCTGCAAGAAAACCAAGAATAAAACCGAACATCCTAATGATGTCAACAATGAGATTACACCTAGATCAGTTTTACATGTAATTTAATTCTATATTAGGCTAGATTCAATCAATCTATCATGTGAATTGACAAGTGTTTCATGATGCGACATAAATAATAAAACAAGTGTTTTATAGGTGTCAATTTTTGGATTGCGCAAACCAACAACCTATTTGACCAAGTCATCAACCTTGGTGACAAGTGTTGAATGACTACAAAAGTGAACTTTGAAGTGAGATGGAAAGTATTTCAACCTCAACAAGTATGCATATGAGGTACAACCCACACATTTTAGAGACCTAAAAGGTTACACATTCAGCTAGACAAGATGTTGTCTAACCTCATCAACCTAAGTACACTTAAGTTATAGTTAATAAATAAATTAATCACTCTAATAAGAATAAATAACAAATAATCAAATCTAGAATCATAAAATAAAATAAAAATCATATTTATTTCATCATATACGAACTCTTCTCAAAATTTATAAAAATTAAAATTAAAATCAATAAAATAATTTAACACTACTAATATGTAATTTTTGTTACACTTTCTTACAAAATAAAAATTAAATAAATTTGATGCACTATAATGTAAATATGATACATGATTTACCTAGTATTTTTTTGTAATTTATATAACGAATAGAAATTAAAATAAGAAATGTTAAGAAATACACCCTTTAAAAAGTATCAAATTTAATAATAATTATGCTTAGATTAGGCACCCATTTTGTTAAGTTTAAGGCTTACTTTTTCTATTTTCATCTTTATGAATTTGAATTTTTTTTAAGGTATGAAAGGAGTTAAAAAATAGGAAGCACACATTTTATCCATAAAGTTTATGAACTAGAAAGGAAATTACTTTTAAGTAATTGAGAATATTTTAGAGTGTCGTGTGATTGTACTAATTTCAAAGTGGGGACTACACAATAATTAATTTTAGTTTTCACTCTTTCAAAATATCTTTTATTTATAGTAGCAATTTCCATACCCCTAATACCTTTGGAAAGGCCCTTCCAAATATATATTGAAAAACATATTTAATTTTTTGTGACTTTTGCCAGAAAGAGATTATGGGTGAAAATTTATTAAGGAGGGTTTCAAAATATCTATTTCTTTCAAAATGATAATTTTGGAAGTCATTTAAAAATAAAATTATTAAAAATATTATTAATTTAGATAAGAAATATATTTTATGATTTTTTTTTTTCTTCATTAATTTTTTTTTTATGTAATAGTAAAAGTGGAGGCTTATAAAACTTCCATTGTATGAATTTTCTAAGTGTTTATACTATTTTTTCTTTAATAAATTTGTAAACTGTTTATTTAGAATTTAAAATACTATGCAATTCTTATCTGGGAGTTTTTGTTATGATGCAATAATTAAATTTGAATTATTTATACATTTATTTTTTTATAATTTATTATTTAATTGTGTATAACTTGATTGGCATATTTTTATTAATTTTGTAGGATCCCTTAACCTTGAATTTTGAAAACAAAGAGAAATGAATAGAACATCAAAGATAATATGCTCAAAATTATATGAGACAATTAATTGAAAAAATGACACATGGAAAAAGAGAGGAAGTAGGAAATCATCAAAACTAAACTATAGAGAAATGCATGGTAAATTTAGGGAATATATGATAGTAGTAAAGATTTGAGTAGAAATGAGACAAGATGTGGATGATATGATAACACATCATGCATGAACATCTCAAGAGGACAAATATATTAAGAAGAAGATTACAAAGAGATTTTTTTTTAGATCAATCTAATGATTCAAAATAAAAACAACTACAAACACATAATCATAAATTAATCTAACGACATCATCAATCCCATGAGAATGCTAAGGTTAATTATGAAGTTTATTACAATAAATTATGCACTACAAAACTGAAATAATAGAGGTCAAAATTCAATGAATGTTGATACTCAAAATAATGTAGAAAAAAGAAATTCATGAGAGAAGTAAACATCTCAACTAAGAAGACAAAGATTACTTCAAAAAAAAAAATAGATCAAGTTACACTTGACATGGACTAGATAAACTTGTTGCATTGACCATGTGTTATATTTGTCAAAAATGAAGGTTGTATGTGTACTTGAAGTACCTATTTGCAAGAATAATTCCAACATATAAAATGCATGTTGATCGATGAAATGAGATTTATTGGATAAAATTTTGCTACAAAATATTCATTCAAGACTACACTAATCTTTTCCTAAAAAAGAAAATTTGAGTTTTGGGGGAAATTTTATCATTTTTCTAGGATATGTGGGACACATAGCTCTTTTTAGTGAAAAACTACCATATGATAGTCGTTTATATAAAAATTACCATTAGAATAATTTAAGATAGCTATTACATTGGATAAGATATTCATAAAGGTTTGTGAGGACTAGAAAGGGCTTCATCAACTACTCATAAATATTAGAGATGCACATCCAACAATTGATGACAGGAAATGATAACTTAATGAAATAATGTTACCAATAATTTATCAATGGATTTTAAAAACATGTAGGTTGTGTATTCATTTTGAGAGTTTCAACTAACTAATAGGAGCAAGAGAATGCAAAGAAACTTGTAGGATAAAAAAGAAAAAATTAGAGTATCTTGAAGGTAATCATGGAAGAGAAAAATGGAGCTATGAAAAGATCAAAATGACCTTTCAAAATAGGAAGAAGATGGTGTAATTTCCTCAGATGGGGTAGAAGCAAGAATTATTTTAGAGTTAAACATTACAATAGTTGGCATGCATAAGAAACATGGAAATATGTTTTTTTAATTTTGAGATATTTTGGGATGCGAAGACATCATGCAAAAATATGTGTATAATACTAATGCCAATAATGATTCTTCAAAAATATTACATGTTTTTTTACAACAAAGAATAGAAGGGTATTGCACTCTTCAAATGTGATCAAGCCACGTGCTACAAATATATGAATTTAGATGTTATTTTAAACTAAATTCTAATGTGGGTACATATTACAATGTAAAATTGTGGGAGTGCACAATTTTCTATATTATATTTTCCTTCACTTTAGTAGGCTGATAACACTAAGTGGTAAGTTATAATAGAGTACAAAAATCAAATATAAAAGAATATAAAATAATACCCAAAAGGATACTATAGAGGATGCAAAGACAATTATAGTAGGCACATGATGCCTTTTCGATCTCCACTATTCTGATCACGAGGCTAATATGAGTCATCCATTTTTTGATCTTGACTGGTATTGGGTCCTTCGCCCTTCCTTTGATCTCCACTCTGGCCTCCGTATGATCATCTACCAGCCCTTCCACCATGACCTCCACCTCTTTGTTTGCTTTCAAATCTTTTGTTCAGTCGTTCTTCAACTTTTAAGGAAAACTGATAAGCATCCTCAACGGTGGTCATTCTTACCAGTGTCAATTATTCTTGTATGCTAGGCTTCAACCCATTAATATAACAAGCAAATTTTTTTGTACTTGCCTCAAAATTTCATGTTCGAAATAGGACCTTATGAAATTCTTCAATGTATTATTTCATCGTCTTCATTCCTTGTCTCAATCTCTACATCTTCTTGAGAAGATCCAACTCATAATCAACTAGAATAAATTTCTTCTTCAATTTTGACACCATTATGTCCCATTTAAATTTTTTATCCTTCCCTTATCTTCCTCTTTCAAACTAGATCTCTTTCCACCATATAATTGCATGACCTTTTAAATTTTTCTTTGCAAACCTTAGTCTGGGAGGTTCTTCAATCTCCTAAAACTCAAAAAACTCCTCCATGTCATTGATCTAATCTATCAGCTCTTCAGGATTCGTACTTCCACTAAAAGTTGGAACCTCCATTTTAGGTTTCTTTCCAAGGCTGGATATTTTTCTCAATAATCTCATTTATCTAGGATCCATTTGATCATGTCCTTCCTCTTCCATTTCCTCTTTAGTTTCATCTTCACTATCATCTCTTTCTCAATGCACTTCTCTCCTACAAACCTCTTCTTGGAAGGTTTCTAATTGCCTTGTGAAGGCTTTGATTTCATCTCTAGGTGGATCTCTTCTGCCACCACCGAGCTACCTCTACCTCTACCATGTTGGGCAAGTCTAGGCAGAATTTTGATCTAATCCCACACTC
This sequence comes from Sequoiadendron giganteum, assembly GCA_007115665.2. NCBI lineage: Eukaryota > Viridiplantae > Streptophyta > Pinopsida > Cupressales > Cupressaceae > Sequoiadendron > Sequoiadendron giganteum. The sequence goes on along the minus strand of CM021103.1, from coordinate 126,682,760 downwards.
ACAGGTCCTGCCACAAACTACCTCATATTCAATGCTCTATTTGTAAACTCAAGAAAACCTACTCTGATATCGATTGATGAAGGGTACTCCCCTTACAAGCTAAAACTCACCACAACAACATAGGTTTACATAGTAAAAATGAAAGAGAAAAGTAAAGCTTATTTTATTAATAAACTGACATTACAACATTACATGCCATTATATGGGCTTTGGTTACAGTAATCTACAACTCTACAGATCGAAGTTATCTCTACACTACTTTGCATCATCCACCAATCCTCCAAGCCGTAGTCTCTCTCTAACCATGCTTCCCTTTCTCGCTAGTTTGTAGCTCTCTTCTTGCTACTTACTTCCCCTCTCATATTAGATTATATCTCCATCGCTCTTCCCCTATGTTCCCTTAGTACCACCATTGTTGTCTAATAAGAAAAGAGATCGCATAGGCAGTTACCTAGTTACCAGTAATCCAACCTTCAGCTTGAGGTTTGAAATCGTTTGGCCATTGATTGTGTTGATTCACAACAACAATGTAGAATCAATAAATAACATCATGCCATGTGTCACAACCTTACTCATCCATCTATTTCCATCGATCTACTCACATTTCCGTCCACCTTCCCATCATCAGAGATCGCGGGGACTTCAAATTCTCTCACCTCAATATGGTAAGGTCTCATCGATGAAGCTCCTATCGGATGTCAAATAGACACCTCATGACCTCCCGTTGAAACATGTTTGTCTCCCCAATATCAAAATATCAAAGGGACTTGCAATCTTGTCATTTTGAAATCCCATTGTCACCTCGATATGATTTCATCGCTCCATCAGAGGGACTCCCAAATGACTCCTTCAAATAAACCAAAGTCTCCTTGATGTAGCCTGTTAGAATGTTGAAGGGACTTTGAATGTCATCCTACCAAAATATGAACCTCCCTCTGATGTGAATTTTTCATGACCATTTACTATTGCTGCTTTTACCATCAAGATGTCAAAGAGACATGAAGTAAGGTCTCTTTGAGATGTTTAGGTCACACCGACAAGCCAGTCCACTTTCAATGCCCAAACTCTTGCTGACCACCATGCTCAGCAAATTCAATCTGATCTAGCCCTTATTGAAAAGAAATAACTTAGATTGTTTTTGTCGATGTAATATTTCTCTTCACCTTGGATTCTCTTGCATCCAAAAAGGTCTCCTTACAAGCTAAAACTCACCACAACAACACAGGTTTCCACAACAAAAATGAAAGAGAAAAGAAAAGCTTATTTTATTAATAAACTGTCATTACACCATTACATGCCATCATATGGGCTTTGATTATAGTAATCTACAACTATGTGGATTGAAGTTATCTTTGCACTGCTTTGTTCCATCTGCTAATCCTCTAGGCCCTAGTCTCTCTGACCTTGCTTCCCTTTCTCAATAGCTTATGGAAATCTTATCGCTACTTACTACCCCTCTCATATCAGATTATATCTTCATCACTCTTCCCCTACATTTCCTTAGTACCACCATTGCTATTCAAAAAGCAATGAGATCCCATAGGTAGTTACCTAGTTATCAGCGATCCAACCATTAGCCTCAGGTTTGAAATTGTTTGGCCATTGATCATGTTGATTCACAACACTAATGTGAAATCAAAAAATAGCATCATGCCACATGTCACCACCTTACTCATCTGGCTATTGCCATCGATATAATCACATTTTCATCCACCTTCCCACCATCAAATTTTTGTGGGGACTTTACATCCTCTCACCCCGATATGGCAAGGTCTCGTCAATGAAGATCCTATTGGGATGTCAAATAGACTCCTCATGACCTCCTACTAAAACATTTTTGTCTCCCTCATATTGAAATATCAAAGGGACCTACAATATTGTCATTTCAAAATCCCATCGTCACCTCAATACAATTTCATCACTCTGTCAGAGGGACTCCCAAATCACTCCTTCCGATAACCCAGAGTCTCCTTGATGCAACTTGTCGGTATGTCAAAGGGACTTCAAATTTCATCCCAATGAAATAAAAACCTACCTCTGATGTGAATTATTCATGACCGTTTGCTGCTATTGCATTCACCATCAGGATGTTGGAGAGACATGAAATAATCTCTCTTCAAGATATTCAGGTCACGCTAATAAGCCAGTCCACTTTCAATGCCTGAACTCTTGCAGACCGCCATGCTCAGCGAATTCAATCCAATCCAGCCCTTATTGAAAATAAATAAAATATTTTTTTTTGTTGATGCAAGATTTATCTTTACCTTGGATGCTTGTGTATAAAAAAAGGTCCCATTACAAGCTAAAACTCACCACAACAACACAGGTTTGCATAGAAAAAATGGAAGAGAAAATAAAAGCTTATTTTATTACAAAACTACCATTACAACATTACATGCCATCATATGGGCTTTGATTACAGTAATCTACAACTATGTGGATTGAAGCTATCTCTACACTGCTTTGTTCCATCTTCCAATCCTCTAGGCCCTAGTCTCTCTTTGACCTTGCTTCCCATTTTCAAGGTGGAAAATTATCATGTCACTTACAGTTTAGGACATAGGACAACAATCTTCCATGGTCTCTCATTCAAGAGAAAACCCTAGAGATCTCAATGCAAAAGAGAAAGAGATCTTGCAATAGGGCTATCCTAGGGGTTGATTGTAAACTAATGAGGGGTTCACCACCAAGCTAGGGCTTGGAAATACAAATGCAATTAAATATGAAATGCTTAACCCTAATATGATGTAATGCTTCACTAAATGACCCTGAAAAGTATGTAAAACAAAATAGAAATATGCAAGATGGTATGTGTGCACTTGGAAGCTTGAATATCACTAAATGAGGCTCTAGAATGCTAGAAATTTTGACTTTAATATTGACTAGGATTCATACGCCAAGCTAGGGAAATTACTCTTAGATCTAGGCTTCTGTGCAGGAACAAGAATCTTGCAAATGGGTATCCGAATCTCTAAAAATATGAATTTTGAGCTAAAATGGGACTCATTCGCTAGAACTAGTGAATTATTCTAGTTAGGATTTTTTGGAACTTCAAGGTCTGAATCTACTCTTCTCAATTTTCCCAATCTTCTTCTTTAGGTTTTCGGATCTGAATAAATGTAAATCAACCTATAGGTGTTCTCCAATGTTATCCAATGCTTGATGACTACTTTGACAACTTTGGGCACTTTGACAACTTTCTTCAAAATTTCTCCTTGATGTATCTTCAATCGAAACCTACAAATCACACACTAATGAGAGGAGAAAATGTTGTTTTGTTAGTGGATACGGGTTTTCCTTGGTCAAACCCCATTTTGGTAACCAACCCTTGAAATGGAATGAAATAGGAATGGAGAATGATGAATGAACAAAATATGATGTTGCAACTCACCAAACCCTAGCAATGAAGTGCAAAAAACATGTGTGAGATGGCTCCAATGGATGTAGATCTTGAATCTTTCTTGAATAGGATAGATCTTGAATGAAATGCTATCTTGAATCATGAGACCCTACATTAAAATTGTTAGCTCAAAAAAAACATGATGCATGAAGACTTTAACATGATGCTTGATGCTTGAATAATGCTCTAGAATGCTTGATAATCTACCCTTGAAGACTCTTGAATACTCTTGTTCAAACTCAAATTTCTATAGGGATCACTTCATTGCTTGTTAGTTTGAAAATGAGTGTAAGAAACTTGTATTTATACTTAATTATGCAAGAATTCCCAAAATTACAATACAAAACTTAGTCGACATCAGATCTAGGAGGATAAAATCTTGCCAAGAATTTCAATTAATTTTAATTTTGGGCCACATGAGACTCATTCGGTCAAGGTGGCGAATGAGTCCCATTGGGCATAATTTATCAGACCATTTTCAAAAATTCTTAGAAAAGTGTGAAACTAGGATCAAGACCCAAAACTCTAGGTGGGACTCATTCACCCAAGGTGGTGAATGAGTCCCAGACCACCAAATCTGGGCCACACAACCTAGAAACACCTGAATTATGATTGGATGTTGATTTATGTCAGGATCATCCTCAAAAAGATACATTAAATGAGGCTTGTGGATGTAAAATAAGGCCAATTATTAATGACAACCCTAGAAAAGTGTGAAAGTGTGTTACAACACTTTACACCACCTAAAATAAGGCATGATTAAGTTTATTCAATTCACAAGGGCCCAAGAACTAATGTGAGTGTGTTAATCATATTACAACACTAACTCAAGGTATCATTAAGTTCAATTCTATATGGAGAGCCCAAACAAGTGTGAAAATGTCACCGATGATATTTTTTGACACTACACCTTTGTAGCTTGCTTTTGGCTCTCTTCTTGCTACTTACTTCCCCTCTTAGATTAGATTATATCTTCATTTCTCTTCCCCTACGTTGCCTCACTATCGCCATTTCTATCTAATAAGAAACGAGATCCTATAGGAAGTTACCTAGTAATTAGTGATCCAACCATTAGCTTTAGGTTTGAAATCACTTGGCCATTGATTGCGTTGATTCACAATAATGTGAAATCAAAAAATAGCATTGTGCCACGTGTTTCCACCTTACTCATTCATCTATCACCATCGATCTACTCACATTTCCATCCACCTTCCCACCATTAGAGTGTCATTGGGTTCAATTCAAATCCTCTCACCCCAATATGGCAAGGTCTCGTCGATGAAGCTCCTATCGAGATGTTGAAAAAAATCCTCACGACCTCCCACTAAAACATGTTTGTCTCCCCAATATCAGAATATATAATGCGAGTGAAATCTTGTCATTTCAAAATCCCATCATCACCTCGATGCAATTTTACCACTTCATCAGAGGGACTTCCAAATGACTTCTTCTGATAACCCAGAATCTCCTCGATGTAGCTTGTCAAAATGTCGAAGGGACTTTGAATGTCATCCTATCAAAATATGAACCTCCCTCCAATGTGAATTCTTCGTGACTATTTACTGTTGTTTCTTTCACCATCGAGATGTCAGAAAGACATGAAGTAAGGTTTCTTCAAGATCTTCAAGTCACACCAGTAATCCAGTCCATTTTCAATGCCCGAAGTCTTGTAGATCGCCATGCTCAATGAATTTAATCCGATCCAGCCCTTATTTAAAAGAAATAACTCAAATTGTTTTTGTCAATGCAAGATTACTCTTCACCTTGGATGCTCCTACATCACAAAGGTATATCAACTCAAAATATTTGAAGGCTAAAATGATGAGAAGAATATTTTGAAAATAATTTTTTTATTAGAAGTAAAAATATGGGTGAATGTGTCTCCCCTTATTTTTTTCCTTAATGATATTAAAAAATGTATTTAGAATTTTTTTTGATATAACTACTTTAAAATAACCAATTTTAATGAGAGATAAGCAAGAATAAAGATAATATATTTAAGATCTATATGAAAGAAAAAGAAAAAAACAGGACCCCATAGAGAAAAGTTATGGAGATTTAGTGAAGGCTATCATTTAGGAATTTGATTCAACTTTTCTATAAATAGTACTTTTTTGAAAATTTATTATTCATATTTTCAGATTTTGATTCTCAAAATCACGTAAAGAGCCCAAAATTCCTCACAAATGAGACTATCAATCACACAGACTAGATGATATTTGAGAGGTGAGTAGTATTTGTGAATTTTAGTTGAAATAGGTAGGTGATGAGGTAGTTTGGGTAGGTAGAATAGGTTCCTTATGTTGTACAATCTATTTACACTCACACTAAATTGTTGTAAGCTAGGTATCATGCTTACCCAGGATTGTAGATTTTGAATTGCATGACCCAAGTAGTGAGTGGGATAATGTTGCACCCGCCTAATGCAAGAGCATCTAGGGGTACTGGAAATCCTGTGTTGACCACCAAAAATATTTTATTTTTCTTTGTTTGATTTCGATAAGGGCCAAGGTTTTGAGGAGTTGTGGGGTTCTTGAGTTTCATAACCTCTCGACTTAGAGACCATGAGGTGAAGGATTCCATCTTTGTTGTTAGCATTTCATAGGTTTTCAAAACTCTGCAACCTCCGACAAGAGGTTTTGGAATTTAGGTTTTTAGCGACTTAGCGATTGGAGCATTGACGAGTCACAGGTTTTCATAACTTCGTAACCTCCAACAAGAGGTTCTAAAGTTCAAGTTTTTGGCGACTTAGAAAAATGCGATGGAAGGCATATGGTGGGACCCAATAGGTTGATAAGGACATATAGTGACATGTATTAGCAGATGAGGATTATCGATTGGATGATTGTGAAATTTACATATTTCTTGTGAATTGTATGGTAGTGAGTTGGAAAGGTGGACCCCACATTGGAATGACATATTCAGTGTTGTGTTTCTCATCGAAGTGACTTAGTCATTTCGAAGAGAGTTTCAGGGTTTTCCCTTTGATGTAGTGATTATAACCTTCATTGGACAGAGAAAGTGATATCGCCAAAACTATAGCTCGCTAGATCCTATGATAGGGTGATGAGAGAATGGATGTCGACTGTGGGACCCAGTAAGGTGGAGTGGTAGTGAGACAACCTAGTGAGATGGGAATCAATGGCTTTGGTGGAAAGTGATATTTGGTGGCATCAAAAGGTGTATACATCATAGTTTCCTACACAGCTCGCTGAGAATTTAGTGGGACTCGATCAAGACCTGCATGGCTAGTGAGGAACGATGGAGATTAATCCATGGTGGATAAATGATGATCGTTGAAGTAGATGGTGGGACCTAATGAAGGATGAGTCTACAAAAGAGGGTGTATAATCAATGACTGATATCAAGAAGATCTAATAGTGCCCATTATGCCACAACACTTGTGGTGGGACCTATTCATACCTAGTGGTGAGAGCAAGTAATGGCTCAAATTGTTTGATAGGAAATCCAAAAATTAGGATTTAAAGACATGTTAGTGAATGAGGATCATAGGATCAGGGCATGAAAGGAGAAGATCAATGACCAAAATTCAAAAGAAAAGATCTGAAACAACTAGGATAGTACGAACAAGGGTTTGGATTGTAAACTAACATAGAGGAAGGAATTAATTGGTCCAACTACACCAATGACCAATTTAAATGAAGATTTAATCTCCAAGGCAGTGGCACAGATGAATTAAATATTGGGTGGATCGATGCAAGATAGGACAATATCTAGCAAACTCTATCAAATATCCTAGTTATGAGGTAGATGATGGTGTGTGTGGCTTGAGGTAGAATATTTGAGAAGATCTAAATGGGGGAGAATATCAAGGGGGAGATCGTAGATCGGTGGAGTTAAGCAAGAAGGAATAAAATCAGAGAAGGGGAAGGAAGGAGGAGGCTTGAAGAGGTGATGTTTTAGCATACTGAAAGGCCATCAAAATCGCACCAGATTGTTGAAGACAAGTTTGTTGCAGGTGTTCCATGTGAGATTGCAGAGGATCCCAAGAGTTTCAAATATTTGCAATCTTTTGCATGTTTGAAGATAATAAGAGTCATATTTTCTCTTCCTATTTATGTTCATATTATATATTTGTAGCCTTTGCATGTTGTGCTTTGTGAGGTTTTTTTATCAGATTTGAAAGGGAGAGTATCCCTTTGTGTCAGTAGTATCAGAGCGAGAGTTCCTAAGTGTGTAGGAAGAAGCATTGATTGGAGGTAGTTTGCACCAGGACCTAAGGATGGAGAATGTGTGGATTTTTCTTGCAGATGAATGTGCAAGTAGTAAGAAGAAATTTTTAGAGGATTTGAGGAACCGAGGTTCCCATGGTTATAGATAGATCGCCGAAGGAGGTAGTTTACATAAGTAAAACTTGAGGGTTTGAAGATTTGTGTTGAGGCTTTGTGAGGACATGAAAATGGAAAATAAAATGGGAAAATAGACTTTTGTCATTAGATGGCTTCCAAGGATTCTGAGATTAGATGAAATCAGAAAGAGGTTATGGGAAAGAGAATTGATAGGGTTTCAAAAAAAATTAAATAGATTAGAGGACATGATAAGAGGGTGGAAACAAGAGAAGACAAGAGTTGAAGGTAAATTTTATCCTTTTAATGATATTTTGATTGCAAGAAAGAAATGAGATGAAGAAAAGTGTCATACACGTGACACTGCTGAAGAACAAGATGAGTGGGAATAAGTCTCTAAATTTGAAGTTGAGGAGACATGTCTTTTGGAAGGCATAAAAGATGAGATGAAAGAAGTGGTAGTAAATCGGGTAAATGAGGAAGTAGAAGCTAATATGATGGACTTTGAGGGTCCTATATTTGATGAAAAATTTGGTGAAGATGAAGAAGATCTCCTACTCAAAGAGCAGATAAGGAAGATAGATATCTTCTTTGAAGGGTAAATGACTAATGAATGGGACAAGGGGATGGAGGATACATAGGTGGGAGAAGATAAGCCCCATGAACATGTTGACTTTGTTTTTTTTATGGGAAAAGGAGAAGTTGCAGCAAAGGAAAAAGAGGTAATAGTTGATTTACCTTACTATATGCAAGTGAAGGAAGAGAAGGTCAAGAAAGCATAATGAAAGAAGATATAGATGGAGAAGATGGAACAGTTGATGATGGTGGAGAAGAAAATATTGTAGCAGCAATAGAGAGAAATCCTTTCAAGGTAATGGTTAAGTTTTCTAATTTTGATTATTATGACAAAGAAAATGAGTTGGATGCAATTGAAGAGTTTAATGCAGGGGAGCCTATGCAAATAGATTTTTCTAGTGCATATTTGGATGGAGGTATTACAAAATAACATGAAGATTCTTCTTGGTGGAGGTGGTTGGACTAGGGTGGGTTGAATCCCACAAGATCAAAGGGGAGTGTAGTATACACTTGGTGGAGGTGGTCGGTTAAATCCCACAAGAGAAGAGAGGAGAATGTATGGTATTAGGAGGATGGGGACAGTTCATGGTGGATATGATTCTACTAGAGGAGAAACAAATGGAGTAAAAAGTTGTTAGAGAAGGAGTTTGCTTGTTCTAGCTAAGTGTTGAAAGAGGAGAAAGAAGAATAAATCATAGGTACCAGTTTTAGTGACAGAGTTTGTTGAGGATTGCTTGCAATCCGAAAGGGTGGTACTACCACTCAACTCCATTTTGTGAATCCATATTCAAAAAAACATTCCTACCCTAGGTGTCTGATGCAGGAGCATCTAGGGGTATTTGCAATCCTGTGTCACCAAAAATATTTTATTTTGCTTTGTTTGATTTCAATAAGGGCCAAGGTTGTGAAGAGTCATGGGGTTCCAATTTTTCCTAACTTAAGTCATGGGGTTCTTGAGTTTCATAACCTCCCAGCTTAGTGACCGTGAGGTGAAGGATACCACCTCTATTGTTTGCATGTCATGGGTTTTCAAAACTTCGCAACCTCTAACAAGAGGTTTTGGAGTTCAAGTATTTAGCAACTTAGCGAGTGGAGCGTCGATGAGTCGCGGGTTTTCATAACTTTGTAACCTTCAACTAGACATTTGAAGTTTGGATTTTTGGTGACTTAGCAATATGCATTGGAAGGCATATGGTGGGACCCAATAGGTTGATAAGGACAGATGGTGATGTTTATTAGTAGATGGCAATTATCGATTGGATGATCATGCAATTCACATCCTTGTTGTGAATTGCATGGTAGTGAGCTGGAATGGTGGACCCCACATTGGAATGACATATTCAGTGTTGTGTTTCTCATTGAATTTACTTAGTCATTTCGAAGGGAGTTTCATGGTTATCCCTTTGATGCATTGATGATAACCTTCATCGGATGGATAAAGTGATATCGCTAGGGGGTGATCCCACAATGTTGGTTTACAATTTCTCAGAGATTCTAATTTTTGCTGAAATCACATATTTTTAGAAAATATAATGATTTACACCTTAAAAAGTTTCACTTGAAGGATTCCAATTGAAGAGGATTTGATCAAACCACCTTTGATCAAACCCCCTTAGATAGAACCCTGCTAGTTTTAAACCATAGCTATAATGTAGAGTCTCCTTTACACCTATCAAAATGTTGATAAAAACCATTTTTGATTTACCTTTTGGGGGATCAAATGAATTCATTTAAAATTTATTTTTTGTAAGTATGGAGTCCTTATTATAAGTTTCCCAAAAATTATAATTTTAAATAAATTTGATTTTATTATTATATTTATTTTTTATTTCTTGTGAATGTAGTTTTTTCATCGAAAATCAAGCTCTTTGTTCTGCACATGTCAAAAAATAGAAGATTATTAAAATATTTTTTTGAAAAATATGAGTGCACCAGATATTGAAGTCCTTGATCCTATTGGAAACACAAGGGCATACAATTGAGAGGGGGGCTGAATCAGTTCTCTTAGAAATTATATTTATTTATCTTATTCTTAGATCTGATACATAAACATGAAAGCATAAATAATCAACACATCATAAACACACATAATGTTGAACCAATATTTTTGTGTGGAAACCCTGTTAGGGGAAAAACCATGGTGGAGGTTAATCCACAATATTATACCCTATTAAAATTATAGAAAATGGGGAATGCACATGCACTCAGACACACTGCCTAGAGCTCACTACTCAAATACAATAAGGATTACTTCCCAAGGAAGACACACTATCTTACAATTACATTCACTTTAAATCCATCTGAGATATTTTGAACTGAGAAAATAACATTTGCTAATGCCTGATTATAGTTCTGGTTAAGCACATAGACTCTGCTCAATCTTCTTCACACTTAACTTCTGCCTTCAAATGATCTGAACTTTATTCGCACATAGAATTTTCACTTCACACACTTCACATCACATCAACATCCCTTCAAATGATAAAACAATCACTCATATATATATCCGCAATCAAGAATAATATCATATACATGTAGGCTTCAATAAAATATAAAATGAATACAAACTATCGGCCAAAAAATTTAATAACTATCAATGTGAATCAACCAAAGTCAGCCACAACATAGTGAAGACCCAAAATAATATCCTTAAACATGAAACACCTTCAAAAATTATTCCTCAAAGATCCACAACACGCTACAATCACCCTATCATCCATGAACATAAAAAGCATGAGCACGCAAGAGAAAATCTTCAATCACGAGCACACCGATCAATGTGACCCAACAACATAGATAGAGAATGATCAGGAACACCAACTGAAGCAACAAAAAAAATTGTCAGAACACAGATACTCATAACTCGATTGAATCTTCATACAGATCTCTGAAACTTGACGTGGATAAGCTAGATATACTCGACAACAAACCCTTTAATCCACAACCTCTGATCATAAACAAACTGGACTATCCATCATCATGAACTTCACTGCACCATCGACAACCTACAACTTACTTTATTACAATTTTCTCAATATCCTCGACATATACAACCTTAAAGACATTAATGCTAATAGTGTTGACATCAATGAAAATCACATATCAACAACATCCAATAATCTCCCCCTTTGGCATTGATGGAAATACATGATGTGAAAAACACCATCAATGCAACTTTCTCTTAGCACTTTCTCTCCCTTATATTTTAACTCTTCTCCCCAGATAATTCATAGTTTTTCACATGAATCTTCTCCCCCTTTGACATCAATGACAAAGATACACATTATATTTCTCCACACAAGCTTTGAACCACATTCTCTAAACCTCTAACTACTTCTCCTGAGTAGCAGCCACCACAGCATCAATCCGGATCAAGATATGATTATGAAATGCATAGATTGATGCAAGTCATTGCATCTTAATTCTGATTAGAAGGGGTAATCACCCCTAGCTTCCCTCTGAGATACTCAAAAGTATCCCTAGGCAAAGGCTTAGTAAAGATGTCTATAATATGTTCCTTTTCACTCACCTTGTCTCTCAAAAAGTGAAACTTGATAGATATATGATTGGTTTTTTAATGCAGTATCAGATTCTTAGAAATGTAAATAGCACTTGAATTATCACACAATATAGCAATAGGTTCATCATACAAAACTCTGATATCTTTCAACATCTGCTTCATCCACAATACTTGAGTACAATTGTTACTAGCAACAATGTATTATGCCTCTACAGTAGATAAGGAAATGGCATTATGCTTCTTACTTAACCATGAAATCAACTTCTTTCCCAAGAAAAATTCACCACCACTTTCATTCACATCTCCTACCTAATCAGCATTAGTAAAAGAACTCAAAGTAAAGTCATCATATTTAGGATACCATAGGCCAAAATAAACTGTTCCCTTCAAATACCTAAAAATCCTCTTCACAACAGTCACATGAGATTGCTTAGGATCAACTTGAAATCTTGCAACAATGCATACAACATTCATGATATCAAGTCTAGTTTGATTCAAATAAAGTAATCCACCAGTCACGGATCTGTATCTAGTATGATTTTCCTTAGGAGAATCATCATTTTGAGTCAAATTATATCCGGTCACCATAGGTGTACCAACTGGCTTTGAATATTCCATACCATACTTCTTTAGCAATTCTTTAACATACTTGGACTAGGATATAAAGATCCCTTTATCTAACTATGTAATTTTCAATCTGAAAAAGAATTTCATTTATGCGATCATGGACATCTCAAACTCACTCTGCATCTCATCAGCAAACTTCATGCACAAACTGTCATATCCTCCAAAAATGATATCGTCAAAAAAGACTTCAACAATCAAATCTTTATCATGATCAATCTTGAAATACAAGTTACTATCAACAACACCTTTATTAAATCCAAGCTTTAGCAAATACTTATGCAATCTGTCATACCATGCTCTTGGGGCTTGCTTAAGTCCATACAATTCTTTCTTTATTCAGAAAACCATGTCTCCCTGATCTATTAATTGAAATCCATCGGGTTGTTCAATATATACTTCTTCATTCATTTCACCATTTAGAAATATTGACTTGACATCCACCTAATAAACCTTGAATTTTTTGTAAGTAGCATAGGCAAGAAATAGTCTCACAGCTTCAATTCTAGCAACAGGAGAAAACGTTTCTTCAAAGTCAATTCCTTCCATCTATGAATATCCTTTACACACCAGTCTTGCTTTGTTTTCGATAACTTCACCTTGCTCATTCAATTCATTCTGAAAGACCCATTTAGTTCCAATTACATTTTTTTCCTTAGGTCTAGGAATAAGATTCCATGTATCATTCTTCTCAATTTGCAGTAGTTATTCTTTCATTGCTTACATCCAATGTTCATCTTTGCATGCTTCATTGACATAATTAGGTGCAGTCTTTGAGATCAAACAATACTCTTCTACAAGTCTTCTCCTAGTCTAAACACTCTATTCTTATCACCTATAATATGATATTCTGAATTATTTAATCTTACATACGTTGGAGTCTCAGGATGTTCTTTAACTTCATGATCTTATGATCTCACTTTTGCACTTTTTCTACTTCCTTCCTCTTGACTTTCCTTATTCACTCGAATGATCTGCACTTGATTTTGAGTCTGAAATGAACTGACATTTTGATCATCTGAATCATGTCCATAGGTTCTGGATGGTCTAACTGTGTCTTCATCAACCTTTACATTAGCACTTTCAACTACTTTCCTCAATCTCTTGTTGTAGCATCGGTAGGCTTTACTTTTAGTAGAATAAACAAGAAAGATTCCTTCATCACTCCTAGCATCAAACTTTCCTATATCTTCATATCTTTTGATATAACATAACCAAGAAATATTCCTTCATCACTCCTAACATCAAACTTTCCTATATCTTCATCTCTTTTGATATAACATTTTCAAGATTTTGAAGTATCTAATAGTAGGCTTATGACCAAACCATGGCTCATAAGGGGTCTTACCAGTATCTCCTTTGACATGTACCCTATTGAGAGTATAAAAAATAGTACTTAGCTTCTCTCCAGTAGATATGAGGAACATTTCCTTCTAGCATCATAGTCCTAGTAGCATCTATAACTGTCTTGTTCTTCCTTTCCACAACTCCATTTTTTTGAGGGGTTCATGGGGCAGATAATTGTCTCTTTATCCCATGCTCTTCAAAGAAATAATTAAACTCGCTGGAAGTGAATTCACCACCTCTATTTGATCTTAGGCACTTAATCTTCAGACCTGTCTCTGTCTCAACCTTAGCCTTAAAAATATTGAATTTCTCTAGAGCTTCAGATCTTTCCCTTAAGAAGGTAACCCACATCAATCTAGAATAATCATCGATGAGTAACATTAAATACTCATCTCCTTGTAAACATTTGATTCTAGTAGGACCACACAGATCAGTATGCACAAGCTCTAATACTCCATTTGAACAATGTTGTTTGCTCTGAAATGAAACTCTAGTTTTCTTCCCCAACTGACATTCCTTGCATATGGTGTTAGTAGGTTTTACCAACTTAGGAAGATATCTCACAGCCTAAGTAGAACTTATCTTGATAATATTGTCAAAGTTTTCTTTACACAATCTTCTATGCTACAACCAACTTTTACTAGCAACACTCAGGTGAAAGATATTACCCTTTTTTTTTGTACCTGATGCAATCACATTTCTAGAACTCTCCAATATTTTGCACTTTATGTCCTTGAATTGAAGATTATATCCCTTGTCAACTATTTGTACAACACTTACAAGACTATGCTTCAAACCTTCAACATATAGGACATCATCAGTATTATGCTTACCATCAAAAGAAATGGATCCTCTTCCATGGATTACACCATCTTTATCATCACCAAATCTTACAACACCACCATCAAACTTTTCCAAGACCACAAATTTACTTTTATCACCTATCATGTGATGAGAGCATCCACTGTCAATCACCCATTCATCTTTTTCTTCAATTCTGGCTTCCAAAGCTTTCTCCACATTCATGCAACTAGCAAATTCAATAGGTACAAGATTACTTTCCTTGATAACAATAAATAAAAACTCATCCTCACTTACACTCCCTTTATCAAATTCATCATTTGTCACACCTTCATCAACAACAAAATAACACTTTATTTGGAATCTAGGCTTGTTAGATCTCATCTTAGGAACTCTTTCAAGACACCTTGAGGCAAAATGACCTATCTTATTGCAAGAAAAATATTAAGAGGCAATTTCCCTTTATACTTACCTTCTCCTTTGGATACTCTCTTTAAAAGAAGTGCTTCAAGCTCATCTATATTTATTTCTTCTTCTTCAATTTCTCTCATTTCTTCCTCATACTAGAACACCTTTCTAGAATAACTTTCTCCTAGATCATATATTTGATTATCTTTTTTGGAGGTAGTAGCTTTGAATGAAGATTCTATCTTAGGAAGAGCATCACCAAACTCACTTAACTCAAAAGCAACAAGGTTACCAATCTACATGTCTTTGGTTACATTTGTCATAGTTTGGATTTCCTCAATAGCAACAACTTTGTGTTTGTATGCAGAAGGAAAGGATCTGAGCACTTTAGAAACAATCTCTGATTCTTCCAAAGTTCCACTAGCACATATGATATTACACACAAGTTCATTCACTCTCTACATGAAATAAGTAATGCTCTCATCTTCACCCATCTTCAATGTTTCATATTTCCCATTCAGACTTTGCAACTTAGCAATCTTCACAAGAGCATCACCTTCATACAAAGTTTCCAACTTTTTCCAGATCTTATAAGCAGTCTTCAAATCCATTACATTTTTCAGCTCAGAATCAGTCAAAGGACTCAACAATGCTTTCTTAGCCCTGATATTGTTTAATCAACATCTTTAATCTCAGTAGAAATAGAAGGACCATTATATGGGATGATATACCTATTCTTTGTAATGTTCCAATAAGATTCACCAATTGATGCATCTCACATGACACTCCATTCGATTCTTCCACAGAGAATAATTTGTTGCATCAAATCTTAGACTATCCTTCTTGTATGTCACCATCCCAGATCACCTCAATCTATTAAACTTCTTCCAAGGAACCTGCTCTAATACCAATTGTTGGCATCACAAGGGCAGACAATTGAGAAAGGGAGGGTGAATTAGATGTATCAGAAATTATATTTATTTAACCTATTCTCAGATCTGATACATAAACATGAAATCATAAATAATCAACACATCAGAAACACACATAACACTGAGATTTTTGCATGGAAACCTTGTAAGGGAAAAAACCACGATGGAGGTTAATCCACAAGATTATACCCTATTAAAAGTATAGAAAATGGGGAATGCACATGCATTCAGGCACACTACCTAGAGCTCACTACTCAGCTACAACAAGACTTACTACCCAATGAAGACACACTATCTTACAGTTACATTCAAATTAAATCCATCTGAGATATTTTGAACTGAGAAAATAGCCTGCTAATGCCTGATTATATTTTCGATTAAGCACATAAACTCTAATCACTATTCTTCCCACTTAACTTCTTCCTTCGAATGACTTGAAATTTATTCGCACATAGCACTTGCACTTCGCACACTTTGAATTACATCATCATTCCTTCAAATGATAAAACAATCACTCATATATATATATATATATATCCACAATCAAGAATAACACCATCTACATGTCGGCTTCAATAAAATATAAAATGAATACAAATTGTCGGCCCAAAACATAAATAATTATCAATGTGAATCAACCAAATTTGGCCACAACATAGTGAAGACCCAAAATAATATCCTCAAACATGAAATACCTTCAAAAATTATTCCTCGAAGATCGACAACATGCTACAATCACCTTGTTGGCCATGAACATGAAAAACATGAACACTCAAGAGAAAATATTCAATCACGAGCACACCAATCAATGTGAACCAATAAAATAGATAGAGAATGATCTAGAAACATCCACAAGCATCATGAATCACTAGAGAAACATCCACAACACTTCATATTACCAAAATCACATCATCTTCATTTAGGAAGACCAACTGAAGCAACAAAAAAACTGTCAGAACATAGATACTCAAAAATCAATTGAATCTTCATGTGGTTCTCTAAAACTTGATGTGGATAAGCTAGATATACTCAAAAAAAATCCCTTTAATCGACAACCTCTAATAATCAGCATACTGGACTAGCCATCATCACGAACTTCACTGCACCACCGACAACCCAAAACTTACTTTATTACAATTTTCTCAATATCCTCAACATATACAACCTTAAAGACATTAATTCTAATAGTGTTGACATCAATTACAACCACATATCATCAACATCCAACAAATCCAACAAAAGAAAAATGAATTTCAATACATACAAAAATAGTTATTTGTTATACAATCCATCTATGTCTGAATTGTAATTGGTTTGACTTTGAAACTTTATTAAGAAAAAAATATTCAATAAAACACTATGAAACCAATTGGAAGCACTATATATTGTATTTAAAAATATTAATTCAAAAAATATAGATTTTTATCCTTGAAAAAAAAGTAATGTGTTATACTGTGAGCATCACTCCTTAAAAATGGTGTTTACTGAAAAAACTAGTTTTCGAAAGAGATGGAAAAGCAAGTGCAATCTGACTACAAATTTTTTGAAAAAAAAAATATTTATAATCTATAGAAAAAATTTCAAAAATCGCTAATTTGCATCATCTTTAAATTCCTCATGGTTTAGCCGCTATAGGTGTCCGATAGTGAAGATTTAGTTAGAAAAAATTAGTTAAGTGTCCAGTTTGGCCAAAAATTGTAAACCAGTATTATGGGATCACCCCAGGACTATGGAGCTAGTCCCTATGATAGGGTGATGAGAGAATGGATGTTGAATATGGGACCCAGTAAGGTGGATGTGGGAGGCTTGGTGAGATGGGAATCAACGACGTTGGTGGATAGTCATGTTTGGTGGCATGAGAAGGTGGGACTTGATCAAGACATGCGAGGCTAGCAAGGAACAATGGAGATTAATCCATGGTGGATAAATGATGATCATTGATGTAGATGGTGGGACCAGATGAAGGATGAAGCTATAGAAGAAGGTGTATGATCAATGACTATGATCAAGAAGATCTGACAATGCCAGCTATGCCGCGACACTTTTGGTGGGACACGTTCATACCCAGTGGGGAGAGTGGGGAATGATTCAGATTGTTTGATAGGTAATCCAATAGTTAGGATTTACAGACATGACAGTGAACGAGGATCATAGGATCAGGGTGTGAAAGGAGAAGATCAATGGACAAAATTAAAATGCAGAGATCTGAAATGGCTATGATAGTGTGAATGAGTGTTTGGACTGTAATTTGACATAGAGGAAGAAATTAATCGGTCGAACTACACCAGTGACCAATTTAAATGAACATTTGATCTTCAAGGCTGTGGCACAGATGAATTAAATGTTGGGTCACTCGATGCAAGATAGGATGTCCAATATCTGGTAAACTCTATCAGATATCCTATTTATGAGCTAGACGATGGTGTCCATGGCTCGAGGTAGAATATTTGAGAAGATCTGAATAGGGGGAGAATCTCGAGAGGGAGATCACATATCGATGGAGTTAAGCAATAAGGAAGACAATCAGAGAAGGGGAGGGAAGGAGGGGGCTTGAAGAGGCGATGTTTTAGCATACCAAAAGGCTGTCGAAATTGCACCAAATTGTTGAAGACAAGTTTGTTGAAGGTGTTTCATGTGAGATTGTAGAGGAGCCCAAGAGTTTCAAATATTTGTAATCTTTTGTATGTTTGAAGATAATAAAATTTGCAGATTTTCTCTTCATATTTTTTTTCATATTATGTATTCGCAACCCTTGCATGTTGTGTTTTGTGAGGTTTTGTGATCGAATTTCAAAGGGAGAGTCTCCCTTTGCATCACCACCTTAGATATGGATGATATTTCTACAAAACTAAACTTTATCATATGGTGATAGAAAAGGCTAGCTCTCATTTATCAAGAGGATGCACTTAGAGGAAACCTTGGAGTTTAAACACTTGAAGAGGAGGGAGGAAATAGAGAGGAAAATCTTGAGGATGAGGAGGTCAAAGATGATATACCCAACATATGATCTTGAGTGGTAGGGTCCTCCACATCAAGTGGTATACAAATCCATACAATGGTAGGAGAGTCAACTAGTAGTTCTATAAGAGTATCTACTACACCAATAATGACTCTAGCGATGATACTTTTTATGCCATCTAAACCATCAGATCAAAACTAGCAAGTCAGGAATCCATGTAAGAATATTATTTGTTATTATGGATTTAAGTTTTCAAAGAATAGTAGTTGTGTTTTTTATATCATTTTCTATGATCATGGATAAATTTACAATTTTTATTTTATTTTGTAGTGTGTATATGAGAGTAGTTCAAATATATTGGTTGAATCATAGTAGATATGATCCCCACTATGTAGTTTGAGCGTGGATTATGAGCTAGATATAAGCCACAACACACCACTAGCTAGCACATAGATATTTTTTAGCCCATTATATAGCTGCACGCTACATATGAGGAGTATAGAGTGTGAGTAGATTAAAGAGAAGTATATGTTATAGGTTTATTTATGTAGAGGGGTCCTCTAAGTGCCTAGCTTACCTCACTAATGGGTGAGTGTTTAATAGCCTTTCATGGATATTATCACCTTGATAGTAGAGTGTGACTCAATACTGATGAGAGAAGAGAGTGGAGAGACTACACATGATGATCTATAGAGAAAGTTTGATTAGCTACACATAGAGCTACAAAGAGTCCAAATAGCTATGACTTTAGACCTAGATCATTCCAAATTATGACAGTTGATTGATCAAGTGACCATAATGAGAGGGGGGTATACTTGGCTCAAAGAGTAGGTAGAAGATTAGATAAGGGGTGAGCTTAGAGGTCTAATGTCATAGGGTGTATCTTAGACATGCTACTAATTTGTGTAATCTATTTTTCAACCACCTCAACAACCATGGCAACAACTAGCACTTGATACCTCTAGCAACCATGCCCCCTAATGAAATTACATGTATACATTTGATGATTATTATTTTTTATGTATATCCACACCATATTTTAGCACAGTTGTGAATTTTTATTGATGGAAAATGACATATATATATATATGAGTTTGGATGTTTTGATCTATATGTGTACATTATTGATGGATGTTTATATGCATGGTTTAAAGTGATAAGAATTGTTTAGTGAGATATTATGATGATCTAATTAATTAAATGCAACAACTATTAGATTAAACAAATTATAGTAACTATGAGAGTATGGACAACTAAATATACATTAAAAATATAATTAAAAATTTTACAATATAAATGAGCTTAGCTAATTAAGTACATTAACAAATCTAACTAAAAAATTACAATACATATAAAATTTTATAATTAAATGCATCAAAAAATCTAACTAAACAATTTAAAATAATATGAAATTAAAAAATAAATTAACTCCCATAACCAAATGTTAATCACTAATATAATTTAAGGCAACTAAAACATGTCAAGAACATAAATAAGTATTGCATAATTATAAAATCTATGTATACTAATAGAATAAAATGAATTATGTTTCAAAATCTAAATCATATACTCATAATGAAGATTTAAAATCAAGAGAACCAAAGCACAAGTATATTATGCTCATAAGTGAAGGACAAAAGATAAAAAACATTAATTATTAATTGATTAGTGTTATGAATATGTCACATAAGAGAAGAGAACAAGAATTGAAAGTGATGTAAATGCAGATAATTTATTGGTTATTTAAGGTTTTTACCATCTATAGTTAAGAGACCAAAGCTCCACAACCATCTATGAAGGTGATGACATAAAGATCCAACCAATTAGCACTAAATTTTCCTTTGATACCAATTAGATAATTTACATTACATTGATTATCATAGGTGAACAAATCACCTACCATAAAGGAATGAGAAAGAATGCATTTATTAAAATTTGAGTGAGAGATTTATAGTAAGCTTCAAGGTGTTCAACATAATTTATATGATGTTCATCAACCATTCCAAGTTGTTGGAATATTTTTTCACAATATGTATTATCATAATAACCCCTTGAAGGGAAACATATAAAGATGGGATTTCCAACATTAAAAGAATGATGGAATCAATGTAATATACAAGATTTAATATGCTACTACAATTATCGATGCAAATACTCATGTTATAGGATAATAATATATATGAGAGATAAGTATGATATTATATACATGTTTATTGATTTTTTGGTGAAGAATTTGTTTGATTGTTTTGTTAGAATGTTCAACCTAGAAATTAGATACAAGATAATAAGGAGTGGAAAATTGATTTTGGATGTACAATTTTTATAAGAAATGCTTCATTTCTTTCTTTTTAAATGATGTACAATTGTTAAAAATGAAAATGGAAGGACATTCAAATTGAGAGATTATATTATATAGAAAGAATTGCTATATTACTTCAATAGTCATAGAGCGAAGAGGAATAACTTCAACTCACTTTGTAAATTAAGTAATTGTACTTATAGTAAAGATATTACCCTTAGGAGGAGGTTAAATTTTACCTATAATGTACAAACCCTACATGGAAATTGGCTAATAAGAACTCTAGCCACAAACTACCTTAATTGGAGCTTGAATGATATTGTTGTGTTGTTGGCATTGGGGGAATTTCTTCAAAAAAAATAGAAGAGTATTGCTTTGTATTTTGTTATTAGTACCCCAATGTGGATAAACTTTTTAAATAAGTATCTACCATCGAAATTCCCACCGCAAAAACCTATAGAAGCTTCTTTAAGGGCAAGGTGTATTTTAGATATAGTTAAAAAATGTAAAAGAATACCATTATAGGAATGTCCGTAAAGAAAGTTATAAAGTATTATAAACATGATTTAAGATTTTTTATATGAATCTGAGAACTTTTAAAATCATTAATAGGGAGTGGAACATCTTCTAAGTAGTTATATATTTTTTATTATAATTCTCTAGAGTCAATGTTAGCACAATAAAAAGTGTAACCGGGAGAATTATAAAGAATATTTTTTCAAAGAGATAAAATGGATTAAAAAATGGTAATTTCATTCGGTACATCATCAAAGGTTACAAGTGAAGTGGTACTAGCCATTTTTTTTTCATGATAATTTTATTTGTGAAGAATAGTATCAATGGTGAATGAAGAGGAACAATGGAGTAATGATAAAAATAATTCATCATACTAGGTGAGTTTGACATGTTTAGCTTCATATGAAATAATAATTTATTTTACAATTAGTTGAGAGTCACCATAAACTTGAATAATTTTTCTACTATGAGACAATGCAACACACACGCCAATAAGAAGGGATTCACTCTAATTAATATTCTTTATATATGAGAAATTGGGGTGAAAGGAGAGGTGAAGTTTCTTCTCAGAGTGGGGAACTAGTACAAAACCTAGCCTAGAGCTAGTTCATCACCTCAATCCATCGAAGAAGAAATCCCAATGATAATCATTGCTCAAAGAAAGGATGTGATCATTAAAGAAGAAATCTAGAGTAGGAAAATAAAATGGTTAAGGGGAATCAATTAAATGATTGTAAATATGTTTTCCATTTATTTATTTTGAGAGATAAACTTCATGTCATATTTGGTCATCAACATGGCCCATTTATCCAAAAGTATTAATAGATCAAGTTTAGAAAATAAATACTTAAGTATATAAATTTTTTTGATGAAACATGTTTCTGTATGAAGTAGATAATTTATCTAATTTATTTCATTAAGAAAATGAGAGTAATATATTATTTCCCTAGAAAATAATATCAAATCTCATAATGAAGTGGAGTGAAAATAATATAGTATACAAGATACTCTTTTTGTTCATCATCATGATGAGATAATACGACTTCTATATCATGAGATGATGTAGATGTTTAAATAAGGAAGGGGGATCCTTGTATAGTTTTTATTAGAATTGGAGAATTATCCAAGTAGTTCTTAATGGTATTCATACCATTTTTATAGTCATAATTCCAGTGAAATTAGATATTTTTTTTGCAATGGTGTATAAAGGGGAGGGTTTGATATACTAATTGAGAGATAAATTAATAGATATCCTAAATTTTGCTTGAAGACTATGGAGTTTATAAATTTTGTTTGAAGATGGAATATTGATAATAAAATCTATTTTCTTTGTATCAACGTCAATACCATGATGTGATACTATAAATCCTTAAAGTTTTCCATTTTATACATCAAAGACATAATCTTAAGGAATTAGTTACATATTGTATAGTCAAACACGTTAAAAAATGAAATGGAGATTATGAATGTGAGATAGATTTAGCTAAGGTATCATTGAAATAATATTCAATAATAATATGGATGAAGTCATCGAATATGAAATTATTAGCATGTTGGTAAGTGGTACTAGAACTTTTCAAACCAAATGACATGACGACATAATATAATGTACCCCAGGAGGTCATAAAATTATTTTTTATATTTATCTTTGGGATTTATGAGAATTTTATTTTAACTAGAGAGGTCATCCATAAAATATAGTGAGGAATGGCCTATATTCAAGTCGAAAATCATATCTATCTTTGGAAGAGAGAAGTCATCTTTAAGAGAATTACTATTTAGATCATGAAAATCAATGCAAATATGAATACCACCATCAATTTTAGAAACAAAAGCTATATTAAATATCTAGGGTGAATAGTTAATGGTGTGGATAAAATAAAATTTTAATTTTTTTTCTCTCTCATTATTTACCATTAAAGCAAATTGTGGGTGCACTTGTTGGATCTTTTACTTTATAGGCTCGACATCAAGATATATCATAATGTTATGGACCACTATCTTAGGGCCAATACCTAACATGTCCTCATATGAACAAGAAAATATATTAGGAATTGAATGTAGAAGGTCAGAATGTGATGAACATTCTTCAAGAGAGAGATGGTGCAAAATATAAATAACTCTATTAGCATTATCAGGATCTATAGAGACGTGGATAGTATCACCCAGAGGAGTACTATGGTTCAAAGGATTTAGAATTTGTAAATCCTTATAAATTTTAGAAATTATAAATCATTAGAGAGAATGAAAGATTCCCCAAAGTAGGCTTGAGAATTTAGAAAGTAAGGGAATTGATGTTCATGATGATAGGAAGGTAAATTAGAATATACCCCAAGAAAATATACTAAAGATTCATCTGTAGAAAAAACATCTAGAGGGGGATCAAATGAATATACGCTATCCATGATAAGTTTTTTATGTACTAGAGGAATGAAACAAGAATAAAGGGAATAAATGATGTTTATCCTTATTGAATTACAGTGATTATATTTAGAGGCACAAAAGAAATATCCAAGACCTATAGTAGAGTTTTCTATATTGAGATCTAAAGGGGTCAAGATACCCTACTCTGTATGACCATAATTGTTACTATTGTATCTAGTTTAGAGAGGATGTTGAAACCTAATATATAACAATATTGCAACTCCATAAAATATGAAGGATCATTATTGGTGGCATAGTCAATGTGAGTAGTGTAATCACAATAATTGTTAGAAATGGTATTAGTAATAGAATTATTAATTTTTGTAGTTTAAGAAGATGTGAATGAAAATTTTGGAATTTCAAAGTGATATTGGTTGACTTTATATTCTCCAACAAAAGAGGGTATACAATATAAATAAGCCTAATCATCACTAGGATATGCATTAGAATAAGATGTATAAAATGAGTTAGCATGGAAATTATTGTAGTGTAGGAAAATGGATTTCCTTGCATTTTCACACTTTTTTGGGCTCTCCTTGCTTTGTTTAACCCTATTTATGTCTTAATTGGTCCTATTTTGCATGCAAAAGCCTAATAAATTATATCTTTTTATGGCTAATATCAAAAAGCTCCAAAGGATAAATGATAATTTAATGATTATGTCTGAGTGTCCCTAATTTTTGGGTTGAGACTAAGACACCACCTAGGGCGTCTTTGTGCCCCAAAGGTCTTGGGACCTTGATTTCAAATGGACCTTAAATGGGCCCCTGTTTGGAGTCTATGCCCTGAGTTTCATACCTCAAGACTAAGATGCCTCCTTTTGTGTCTTAGTCCCCTTAAGCTTTTTTTAGGATTTAATTTCAAATCTTGGTGGGATTTAGCCTCCTTTAATTAATGAATTCCTATGTCAGCTTGTTGTGGTGTAATTTCGAGATATTAAACATAGATAAGTATAAATAAAAGGTTAATTCCCTCATTTTCACCCCAAGCATTCAAGTATTGATTCCTAAGGCATGTTTATGAGATCAAGAGCAATTCATCAAACATTTAGAGCCATCATCAAGATTCAAGCATCACATCAAAGATCTTCTTCCATCATGTTTATTATTGTGCTAACATTTGTGATGTAAGGTTTATGATTCAAGCAAGTGTTTTATGCAAGATCATCATCATTCAAGTAAGAGTCAAGAACCACATCCATTGAAACCATTTCAATCATATTTGCAGCACCTCATTACAAGGGTTTGGTGAGTTACAACATAGTATTTTTTTCATTCATCATTTCCCTCCATTTCATTCTATTTCAAGGTTTAATTACCAACAAGGGGCTTGACAAAGGAAAACCCCCATTTACTAACAATCAACAAGTTTTTCCTCTCTTGCATGTTTGTGTTTGCAGATTTAGGTTGAAGACTTGAAGATCATTTGAAGTGCAAAGTTGTAAAGTTATAAAGTTGCATTGCAAAGTTGCTTCACAGACACTCACCTTCAAGCTAGATCTGGAAGTTTCAGAAACTGTGATAAGAGAAGAAGGAAATGTAGACATCAAGCCTCAAGACCACATTCATAGATTTTAGAAATTCAGATTGAGACTAAGCCGATAACAAGGGTGTTTTAGTCCTCCAAGAGAAATTTTGTAAAGATTCTTTCGAATCTTGTTCCAGCATTCGCAGATTTCATATTTTCCTCAAAAAATAGCAGCAGGACTAATAAGACAGTAAGGGCGTCTTAGTCCTCCATAGAAAATTTTGACAACTTCTTTACATTTTTGGAATATTCATTGCATTTCTAGACTTCCTACGTACACACATAATTGCATTACTAGGTTTTGTGAGTTGAATTTTAAATTGTCCTTTCCAAACTTTTTCTTGGTGGTGAACTTTCAAAGCCTAAAAGAACCCCGCCTAGGTCTTCCTTATTGAGAATTAACTCACCCTTTGGGGTTGGTAGTCAATACAATCTAGGTTCCTAGGACATAATTGAATGACCTGAAGAGACTAGGTGGGCACTCTTCCACAACCTATTTTTCTTTATTGTTCATTTTGGTGTTGTTTTCCTTTTGTTTCACTTCCTGGAACCTCAAAATTTCATCAGTGGGACCAAGATGCCCTTGCTGGCATCTTAGTCCCTGTTGAATTTGAAGTTGCACAAGAGAATGAGATCATAGACACATTCATCAACATCACCTTACCTAGCATCCATTCATCCCTTTCTTGTGAGAATGTCTTAATTAAAGAGGATGAAAACATAGATAAACATGGCAATCACATATATTCCTCTCCTAGTTACAAAGAAAATACTATGGGGTGTTGCCACAATAATGGGTTACACTTTTTGCGACATCCTGATTTTTGCTGAAATCACATATTTTTAGAAAATATAATGATTTAAGCCTTAAAAAGGTTCCATTTTAAGGGTTTTAATTGAAGACGGTTTGGTCAAAGCCACTTATATCAAACCCCCTTAGATAGAAAGCCACTAGTTTTAAACCATACCTATAATGGAGTCTCCTCTACACCTATCAAAATGCTGATAAAAAACCACTTTTGATTTACCTTTTAGGGGATCAAATAAATTAATTTAATTTTTTTGTTTTGTAAACATGTAGTCCTTATTATAAGCTTCCCAAAAAGTATATTTTTAAATATATTTAATTTTATTATTATATTTATTTTTTATTTCTTGTGAATGTAGGTTTTTCAATGAACATTGAGGTCTTTATTTCACACACACGGAAAAATAGGAAAAGAGAGAAAATAAATTCTTAAAAATGCATGTGCCCTAGCAATTGATTTCCTTATTCCAAAAAAAAAAAGAATAAGTTAAATCAAATGAATACAAAAAAAGTTATGCAGCTGAAAGTATAATATATCTAAATTATAATTATTCTGAATTAGAAAATTAATTAAAAAATATATATGCAACAAAAAATTATGAAAAAATATCCATCCTCTAGATAATGGTGTGAAAACACTATATTTAAAAAATTAGAATTGTATGCTTTCTATAAAAAAAGTTATGCAGTTGAAAGTAAGCATCAGTTTTTGAAAATGATGTTTCATAAAAAAAATAAGTTAATAAAAAATACATAAAATAATTCACAATTTTTTTTTTTTAAAATATAGTTAGATTCTCAACACAAAATATCACAAATCACTAGCTTGATTCATCTTCAAATTCTTAATGGTTTAGCTTCTATAGGCGTATAAAAGTGAAGATCTAGTGAAAAATGTTGATTTCAATGTCAAGTTTGGCCAAAAAGTGTAACCCATTATTGTGGGATCACCCTATGGTTGATGAGATTCTTATGCATTTCTCTTTCCCTAGGGAAAACCGTATTGAACAAGACATTCCAACCATTGATAACTCCCTTGCATGCGATGAAGTCATTATAGAAGAACCAACCTTTGAATATCATAAATAGGTGGTTCAAGTAGTTCTCCCAAAAATTCTCCCCCTTTGGAAGATATCATGGTCCAAGAAAATAAGAACATTGATAATAGTAATCCCTTAGATGAAGATGATGAAGTAACATTAGACTCCTCTTCACTAAGAGATCATGAAAATAAGGATTTAAGTCTTTTGAGGTTATGCACATTAGATACCCCTTGGAGTACTCTCATGAGCCTAAACTTATCATTTATCCAACCTTGCAAAAACCACAAACTCAAAATAAACCTGCCCTCATCCTTGAACCACCTAAGAAAAATGTGTCATGACAATCAAGTTATAACACTATTGATCATACATATAGCATTAGAAACAATCCATAACCAAGACAAACACCTTCAACATCCCTCCCATTGCCTAATCCTATCTTACCAAGTCCCCCTTGTTTGCCTTCACAAAGTGGAAAGGAGTATGATCTTGTTGAACAACTTAAGAATACTACCGCAAAGATATCCCTATGGGACTTGATTTGGAATTCACCTAATTATCACACTAAGCTTCAAAATACCTTACAAAAGGTTCCTATCCCTTGCAATGTGCAACTGAATGACATAGCAACAATGATTCAAGGACTCAATGCTAACATTATTTTCCACCAAAGTGAGATCCCTCCTTTGGAAGTGCAAAAAAAAGTGATGCATTCATGATCATAGCTCAATACAAGATGGTAGGGATTAAGCATACCTTTGTTGACAATGGCTCTACTCTTAATGTGTGTAGTGTGACAGTTTTGGATAGGCTTGGTGTGGATAGATCAAAAATTCAACTTGCATCTTTATCCATTAATGGATTTGACAATGTGGGAAAATGACCGCTTGGTGTGATTATTTTACCTATTATAGCTAGAAATGCCACATTGGAAACAGTGATCCATGTTATGCCTAATGATATTTCATATAACCTTCTTTTAGGGAGACCATGGATTCACGAAATGAATGGTATGCCTTCTACTTTGCATCGTATCATGAAATATGTCTAGAAAAACAAAGTGTACACATTGGACACTGATAATTAGCCCTACATTACTTTACAACTCGAGAAAAACAAGGAAAATCATTTAGCAACATTATCACCAACTACACAAGTAGAACCCACACAATTTTTAGTAAGAAAAAGAAAAACATATTGAGGAAGTTACAAAGCTATTAGAAGATGATTGGGGTTCCTTGTATTTTGAACCTACATTCATGGGAGAATACAAGATCATAAAAAAAGACTCTGAAAAGGGAAAATAAAAAGCGGTAATGTCAACACAAAATTCAGAGGACCCTTCGAAAACATCCACCTCAACCACTTTAGAACAAACAAACAAAAAAAAATACAATAGACTTTGATAAAGATGATTTTAAACAACCACTGAATCCAAAAGAAATGACAAAACTTTATGGAAGAGGTTATGAGCTCATGAAACAACTTGGTTATAATGGAAAGGGATGTTGTTCTAACGAACAAGGTATATGTGTCCCTATATATCCTAACACACAAGAAACAACTCATGGTCCTCGTTATTGTCCAATGATAGAAATCAAACCAAAAAACAAACCTTCACTCAATATCAACACTCTTACAAAATATTCCTCTAAGCTAACTTTAACAATAGTGTGCATCCTGAATTGATAGAAACTAGTGGTTTTTATTGCTACCATTTTCAAGAAACAAAGAAATCCTCGCTTAACATCAATGTCATCATGCAAAACACTTAAAATTCTAATTCAACAGATTTTACATCTTCCTTTAAAGAGAACAAAATCTCACAGTTTAAAGAGTCTTGTGTAGGTATGACAACTAATACTAAGCAAGAGATATCTTTGTTGCAAAATAAAGAAACATATTCTACCATTGATCAAAAGGATATTTTGTCAAGAGTCCTCCAAGATCATTTGATATCCCTCCCTCAAGGAATACAAAATTAATTCTACTACAAACATTCATTTTTTTCATATTATAGAGGTCATGGTCATTCTACTAAGGAATGTAAGGATTTGAGTAGTCAAAATTCAACATCTTAAAGAGTGTGGTGCTCTTCCTTGTGTTGAAGCACCTAATTCCTCTAATTAATACTGATTTTTACCAAGCATGTTTCTCATCAATCACTTTGGCTCATCCTTGTCCTACACTAAGAGGGGGTATGGGGTTAGATAGCCTTGTACTCGTATGTCACCTATCATTGCCTCTTTTAGCTAGTTGATCACCTTTCATGTATATATAACATCAAGCTTGGGATGTGGATGACATACCCTAAGTTGGCTCGTATGTGACATACTTATTTATGATGTAGTTTGATTTAGAAACATATGACTTGGCATAGGGCTTTTCGAATAAGCCTCTCATGGATTTTTTTACTTTAAATAAATTTCTCACAACAATGGTGTTAGTAACCTCTTTAAAGTGGGGGAATACATCGACACTCATGTTTCATTGTGTGATTTTCTTTCTTCCTGTGATGCGTTCCTTTCTTGGTAGTGTCATTGGGTTTGATTTCCTATGAGAGCATGGTATTTCCTTGCACTTGTCCTCTCTTGGAAATGTTAAGTACAATGTTCCCCAGGATGAGACCTATTATGCCTTGCATAACCACCCCATCTTTTTTCTTGGTCAAAATGGGTCCCCCTTTGTGTTTTTATACTTAGTTGTTTTTGAAATAAAGTTTGGAGTCTAGTTTTTCCAATACTTTGTTTTTCTTTGGTTTCTCTGTCGGAACCGGAACCGGAGCTGAATCAGGTTCTGAAAGTTCTTTTCAGGCTTCTTTTTTTGTTCTATCCCGGCAATCTTTTCTTTGCCTTTGTTTATGGTCTTTGGTGGAAGTGGAGATGGAGTGGGAATTGGGATGGTTGTTATTAAAATTTGCAAAATCAAATTTTATTCCGATTCCAACTCCGCTACTTTTTTATGTTTGTTTTGTCTCGGTTTTTGTGTTTTTGTTTTATTAGGTTGGTCTTTTACTTAGCTTTTGTGTTTGTTTTTGTTTTGTTTTTAGTCGTCGGATGCGGAGCCAGAATGGTAATGAGGTTTGGAAATTTTATGAGTTTAAGATCCTGTTTCCATTTTAGTTCCGCCCCCGCCGTTTTTTGTCATTGACTTTTGACTGAAGTTGCACTGCAGACCAGTGTTCGTTCTCTTATAGTTCTGACTCCGCCTTTACTACGTTTTTATGCATTAAGGATGGTTGCCGGTGTAGGTAGAAATTCACATATTTTTCTCTATTAAGGGTTAAAGCCGATCATTATTGTTATTATTACAAGTCTGAGAACGCGAAGAGAAATAGCAAAGTTCGTTTGAGCAAATTGATCGAGATAGAGAAGGGATATTGTGTGTGAATTGATTCAGAAAGTTGGCTTGGCTTTGTTTGCATTTGAGGTAGGTCTTTTATCTTTGTTTCTTTTTATTTTAGGGCATTGTCGCTTTCATGTCTTAATCGTGATTACGTCGTGTCATTTTTGATTTGCAGTAGATTAGGTTAGATTAAAGGTTTCTAATGGCGTGAGTTAGATTAGAGATTTTACAATGAGTTATGGTAGATTAGATTTATTGTTTAAATTAGGGTTTCATCGTTTGGTAGAATGGCAGGGTTTTAAACCCATGCCCTAGTTTTATTAGGTTTGTTAGATTAGGGTTTCGTTGGTCTCTGCAATTACTTTAAATAAGATTTAAATAAATGTCCCTAAAATGCAATTGTTCCCCACGGTCATATGAGGGTATAGTTTTTAAGCTCCTTTTCCATTTTATAGCGACCTAGGTTTAATCATGAAGTTATGTTGAAAATGAATAAATTTGATGATGTCATGATTAGCATAGGCAGAGGCGGGATTGGAATGGATTATGGACATAAGAGTTTTGTTTTACGAAGGTTATCAATTCCATTTCTATCTCATTTCCGATTCTGAGTTCTAAAAAGTTTCCTTGAAGTATAGGATAAATTGGCGGAGGCGGGATCGAAACTGATCTTGAACTTAAGAATTTTGTTTGCGAGGGTTATCAATTCTATTTTCATCCCGTGTCCAGCTCCGCATATAGTGGGAAAGTCTTTTGTCAAAGTAATGATAACCAAATTGGAGGTGGAGGCGGAATGGAAATAGAATATGAAAAGTAAAATTTAAAGAAAACCAAATCCAATTTTTGTTCCAATCCCGGTTCCGATAACCTCCCTGACTCTGACTCTGAGTCAGTTTGTTATTTGGTGAAGTTCCTATATCGGTTTTTGCTCCGAGTCCACCAGTTTTTGTAAAAGCGATTGTTTTGAGCTTCTGTCTGGTTCTGACTCCGATGTATGTGTAACAGGTATGTTTTTAAAGCATGTTTTATGATGATTTATTTAAAGGTCTAATTAGAGGTTTGCTTGCAGGAGATTTGAGAGATGTCAGGAACGTTAGGAGAGGCTACTCGAAGGAATCAACCGGCTGGAAAATCAAAAACACCACCGAAAATCAAGAAGGTGAAACCAGAACAAATGCCTTATACATTGAGGTATGATCATAGGAATCCGGTGGTGAAAGCAAGCAAAGTCGAATCAGACTAGTCAGATATCACAGATACTAATCTGGCCAAGTATAGTTTTGAAGAATTACATGAACAGACCTTTGTTGAACCGGAAAACTTGATAGGGAGAATTCAAAGGATTGTTGACTCCGGTCTTGCACACATCACTATGTTTCCTTTATCAGTTCAGTATCCGGAGTTGATATTGATAGTGGCCAGTACTTATAATCCAGCTACAAGATTATGCATGGATTCATAGAATAATGTGATTATAGATCTTACTCCGCAAATATTCCAAAGCATATTTAATGTTCCTAATCCCAAGAATTTGGTGTAGCTAACTGAGGCAGAAGCAATGGAGAAATATAGCAAGCATAAAGATTCCAATAAACCTCACTTAAATAAAAGATGGTTAAGCATGGAGAAGAAATCTTTAAGCAAGCTGGCAGACCAGCCAGAGAGGGCCGATTTCAAGAAGGAGATATTTGATTTGATATTAATGTTGTCCAGAGTGTTTGGGAAGAGGGATGCCTTCCAGTTCAAGGAATGGATGTTTCATTTTATTCAAGTAATTTTTCAGGGTGATTATCAATTTGATTGGTCCATGATTGTTTCTGATGCCATACATGATCAGCTCACAAGGGTTAGATAGACCAAATCTTTCTTTATGACTTCATATGTGGTCTATGCTGCAACAAGATTGGGGATTTTCCCATGATTAAACAGAGTAGGTATAATGGGAGTCTTGGATGGACAAAGGAAGGTATGGGAACACTACGATCAATTATCTCTTTAGGTTGTTGAGACTCACTTCAAGAGAGTCAATGATGCCTTTTTATATGTGGTTATCAACCAGTTGAGTAGAGATACAGGATACATATTAAGTCAAGAAGCGATGGCATTCATTTCTGAATGGGGAAGTTGGTACATCCAATACCCCAAATTTACATACTTCAGATTGTTTGGTTTTGACGGTCATCCCCATTTACTTCCAAGATGCTACAGCAATAGAATAGTGCTTATGGAATTTGTGTATCAAGCTATTGGAGTTAATGCTAAATTTGGGATGAAGCATAAGACAGGATGCCATAAATTTCCCATGAAGTTGGGGGAATATGGTTGTCAACACTTGAAGGGAGCAAAGGTGGTTTGTAATGAGTTGATACAATTGAAATTTGGATTGTATACAGCTCGTAAGTGTTTTGATCCAAAGAAGAAGATGTATGCCTTATTACCTTCAGTGTTTACTAGACATTTTAATTTGTTAGAGGATTTTTGGTGTGATCGGCAGGATGAGTATGACTTGAGAAAGAAGAATTATGAAAGATTATCAGTCTCACTCATGTCAGAACTTGGTATTAAAGAAAATATTCCTGACACTTTGGTGGATGATGGAATTGTATTAGATCCCTCATATGATGCAAAGTTACAAGCTGATGCTCTACTTCAACAGCAGCAATTAAAGGTAAAAGAAGTTGAAACAAGGACAATAGCTGGTGAAATGGAGGAGCAAATGAGGCTACAAGAGCATGAGATCAAGGTCAAGGCAAAAAATGACAAGCTAGAATTAATACAAAAGATCCATGATCTTGACGAGGAGAAAGCAAGAAGCCGAAGGGAAAAGGAAGCCCTAGTTGCTAGATTGAAGCTTGTAGAGGAAGCTCGACAGAAAGAACAAGAAGCTAAAGCTCTAAGAAATGAGAGAGATGCTGAAGAGCTAATAAAGAAACAACAAGTTGAAGAAGAAAGGGAGAAGGCAGAGAAACTCATAGCCTTGGAAATGGAAAGGATAGAAAAGGAAGGATCAGAAAAGATAAGGAAAGAAAAAGAGGCTGAAGAGCTAATTAGGAAGCAAAAGGAAGAAGAGGTCGAAGCTACAAAACTTAAAGCTTTGGAGGCAGAATGGTTGGAAAGAGAGGCCTTCGAGAGAGAGAAGTTAGAGAAGGATCAAATGGAAGAGGAGAGATTGAGAAAAGAAGAAGAAGACAAGAAAGTGCAAGAACAAAGAGATAGAGAAGAGGCTGAGAAGTTGGTGCAGATGCATGTGCTACAGGGGCAACAAGAAAAAGCAAAGGTTGATTCCCAACCTAAGGTAAATGTTCAACCATCCTCTATAGTTGTCGCTTCCTCTTCCATGATGATGACTACTCCTAGTACTCCTACATGGTTGAAATTAGATTTGCAGAAGAGAGCCAGAACACCTCCTCAACCTCTTAATTGGGAGGACATGATGAAGGAGATTGAACAAGAAAGGCCTAAGAAGAAGGCTAAAGTTTTGCATTCTACCAAACTCACAGATAAAAGGGAGATAGTTACTGAATGTGTCGTGCCTATGACTAAAAAGGAGGTAGGGGATATGCAGCTCACAGACTATCAATTGAGTACGGTTAACTTGGGAAGACCCACTAGAAATCAACAAAAGAATCTGATTGATGTGGTGGCTTCAACGACTAAATCAAGAATGATCAAGGACAAACAAAAGAAAGATGAGCTTAAGGCTCAATTGGATCAATTACATTCATTTTTTAAGAGTGTCTCCTCTCCAAGGTCACAACAGGTTGCAGCAATTGAGACTCATGTTTTTTTAAGCAGAAAGGAGGTTGGTGATTTGGTGTAGGTTAGAGGTAAGGCGGAGATGGTTGACAAATGGATAGACAAAGTGAACCAGGAGGTAGGTGAGGTTTTGGAAAAAGGGTTTGAAACCTACAAGGAGGATGAAGGAGTAATAAAAGAGATGCATCAATACATTAAGGCATCCGAAAAACTAGAAGAAGAGTATAAGGAGTATATTGAAAAGTTAGAGAAGATAAATACATTGCCTCTAACTATGCTTCTAGAAGAATCTATACTTGAAGATGATAACAAAGATTTTGTAGAAAAGACTTCTCGTAATCTTAAGTTTAGAACTAACTTTTTGAGCAAGCATAAGGATGAGATTCAGGAAGTAGTTAATAATTTAACTGAGCAATTGGAAGGGTTGGAAGAGGTTATGGCCATAATTGTAGATGTGAATGTAATGACTAAAGATGGCATGCCGTTGAGTCAGGTTAGAGAGAAATGGAATGAAATATTCTAAGGACACATACAGGAGAAAGATGATGGAGGAGACTTAGTGATAGATCAGCTTGTAGAAGTCAAAGAAGAAATAAAAGCTGCAGGAAGAGAGTTGATCAAAGTAAAAAGCATGAAAGAGTTTGCTGCAGTTGAGTTGGATTGCATCAAATTTGAAGATGACTGGATTGATGGGCCAGAAATGGATATGCTACAACAAATCTTCGCCAGTTATGATGAGTTCATAGTGGATCCAGTTTCACATGCATGATGTTCTTCTTCCTTGCATGTCGCCTACATGATGATCTTCTTCCTTGCATGTTGCATGCATGCAGCATTGATAGTCTTAAGGGTGCATGACTTCTTTTCTTCTATTTTCTATCTTCTATTGTTAGATCAAACTGAATGCTTAATGTAAGATCTCAAGATCAAAGTTGATCTGAGTTTCCAAGAAAGTTGATTGTTCCTAAAAAGGTGGAAAGCCTAAGATAGAAGCTAAGTTCAAACTTCTTTTGTATATCTATAAATACCAGATGGGTATCACATTGTAAGGGTCAGCTAATTGAGAATTGGATTGGCTTACCTAGTGCTAGGAGATAGAATTTTAGAGAGTTTTGCAGAGATACATTGTACTTAGATCTTTTGACAGTTAATAGAATTGCAGGTTTACAAAATATGGAGTTTACATTGAATTGTGTTGTTTGATAGGGTTAATGAGTTATAATCCACCTGAATGCAAGTGATTATGTTGAAGCATGGTAGTTTCTTATGTGATGAAAGTCATTAGAAGAAACCAAGTTTAAAGATTATCTTGTTAAATTGTCATTGAATTAAAGTTATTGAAGTCTATTGATCTATAGTTTTGATGATGAATGAATGTGTGTTGTTTTGAAATCTTGGAAATACTTGTTATATGTGAATAGTGGAATTGAATTAAGCACCTAAGATGTATACGATGGTATAGTTATACTGTGGGTTGTGTCATGCTATGTTTTTTGTGATCGGTTGAGAAAACATTCATTGTTAGAAGTATTTGTCTAGATATTAGATAAATTTAATTCATACTTGCTGATTTACCCCTTTGATCTATCTTTTTCTTTTATTTAAAACCCACTGATTTACAGGAACTATTTTGATAAAAAGAGTCATAGCTTGAATCCTTTGTTACCAGCAGAGGCCCCTTGAATATTACAGTTGTATGAACAAATTGAGTGAGATCAGATAGTTGAGAACCAACTACCAGGACCTTGGGAGTTAGGCCACTACATGTAGTCTTTCTTTTTCAAGAGAAATAGAGTAGAAATATTTTGTTTTAATGTTGTTTGTGTCATTTTAACCATCAACAGAAGTTGGTACTAGAAGGAGGGCTTGAAAGGACAAGCTGGCTCGTGAAAGATCTTTTTAGCCAGAGGGATACGAGAGGGTTCTCAGATCCTCTACTAATCGTGAACTATTTGAAGAACTTCAAACCCCGGTTAGATCAAGACCTCATGCTAGTAGGGTAGAAATACCTACATTACCACCACCGCTTACTCCACCAGGATTTCCACCAATTCCATCCACACCACCACCAAGTAGGCCTTTGTCACCACCACCTGCCCAACCCATCCCAC
Organism: Sequoiadendron giganteum; assembly: GCA_007115665.2. Lineage (NCBI taxonomy): Eukaryota > Viridiplantae > Streptophyta > Pinopsida > Cupressales > Cupressaceae > Sequoiadendron > Sequoiadendron giganteum. The sequence continues at coordinate 126,646,057 of CM021103.1, read as the reverse complement.
CAATGGCTTATTTTGTGGGTAATCCCTCCCCATTAGGGACTATTCCAGGCGGATTCCATGATTTTCCAAAGAACCCAGATAAGTTCTGTCCAAATACATGCATGGAGAATCAAGAAGTGAAGAGGAACATATACAAGAATTCAAAGATTCCCACACACGAGCTCAAGTTGCTCATCAAGATGTGGTATGTAGACTATTTCCTTACTGTTTAGGAGATATGGCATATAACTTGTATCTAAATCTGCCTCAAGGATCCATTCTGGGTTGGATAGATTTAGAGAATGCTTTTATTAATCAGTTCAGGGTTTATGTGGACCCTGCAATACTATATCACCAATTTTCCACCATTAGAAAGGAGCATCATGAACCATTTCCCTTGTTCAACACTAGGTTCCATAGAATGTATCGTAGGCTACAAGAACCTTACCTAGTGCCGGAAGCCATGGCCATACAGGCATATCTCAGAGCTATTGATCCTTTGATTGGTATGTTCTTATAAAGAACTTATCAACCAAATGTGATTGAATCACTATCTAAGATTTATTATTTGGCTATCAAATTGCAACAGTAGACAAATCTGCAACCTCGAGGGTTGGGACTACCTTTTCCTCAAATGAATTATCAGATGCCTAATCCATTGTTATACAACACTGTCCTAGGGACATCTTATTCCCATTATGGACCTGTATCTAAGTTGCAAGCTCCACCAACTGTGCCCTTCTTTGGAAATAGCATGCATGATTCCTCACATCAATCCCCACAATAGCAACCTCAACATCAACCTCAAAATCAATCGCAACAAGGGGGAGGACCAACCCATGTCCATTCCCCAGCCATAGTTCAAAATGTACAGAATGATCAAACTGTTCAACTTACAAGCGAAGTAGAGACTCTCAAAAAGACTCTCTCTTAGATGTCAAATGACATGGCACAGCTTAGACAAAACCCTCCCAATAATCAAAATCAAAATTACAACAATCAGGGAGGTTACAACTATCAGGGCAATTACTCTAATCAGAACGCTAATAGGAACTTCTAGAATCAAAATTCCTCATATTAGAATTATCAAAATCAAAACATAGGATACAATCATAGATTCAATAACAACAACAACAACAACAATAGGTAGTGGAACACTGGACCTAACAATGGAGGAGTTCCTCATAATTATCAAGTAGGTGAAGAAAGATCAAATACTGCTAATGTTGTTGATTTAAATTTTATGACAAATTGGTGTAGGTTGCATGATACAACAGCCCATTCTGAGGTCAATTGCCTAGAAATGGAGAAGATGGTGAAAATTGCATAGGCTGATGCCTATCCTCAAGCAAAAAATTCTAATCAAGCCAATGGGCTGGCCAGCACTGCCATGACTTATGAAACCATTGAAGAAAAGTATCAATTCCCTATGCAAGGGGATAATGAGCCAGAAGAAGATGTCTATGATGCTCAAGCCTTCCAATCTAAGGGTGGTCATTTTATGAGGAACTAGAATAAAGGGCCATTCACTACATCTGCACCCCCTAACAACATGGTTCCACCAAATCAGAATGCAAATAATAATCCACCCCCACCAAAGGGACCTTCTGATACTCAGAATAGAGGTAATCAACCTTCTTTTCCTAAATATCAATTTAGGAATGATTTAGAGTTTGATTTTGTTGCAGAATTGCAAAGGCAAAAGACATCACTGTCTTTCTTTGATATTATGAAGTGGTTCCCAACTCAAAGGGAGGTGGTATTAAAAGCTTTGGAAGAAATAGATCGCTTGAAAAGGAAAGGTAAAGTGACTCTCGCAAAGGAGACAAATGCTGCTATGTATAAAGGTAAGACAAGTACCCCACCTTTCTTGTTAAGTTTGAGAATCTTTGGAAAGAATCTAAACAATTGCTTATTAGATTCTGGAGCATCAGGGAATGTCATGCCTTTTTCGATTTGTAAAAAGTTAGGATTGAGTCCTATTCCAACCAATAAAAAGGTGATTCAATTGGATAAAACCAAAGTTAATGTTGTAGGTGAATTGAAGAACATGCATGTGCAGGTTAGATCAGACCCAAGGATCCAGACCTATATAGATATTCAAGTTGCTGGCATCCCAGAAACATATGGGATGTTTTTAAGTAGAGAGCTAATGAAAAGCATAGGTGGATATTTGTCCTTGGACTTCTCTCACATGTGGTTACCATGGAAAGGGGTTGCCACTCAGATAAGAATTGAAAGTGAACCTAGGCTCAAACACATGATTACAGAGTATGATACTCCAAATGAAGTAGCATTCTTTGAGATTGAGATGGGTGTTTACAAGCAAGAGGAAGTCCTTACTTTATCTATAGTTAGTTCTGAGGATACACTATCCTTAGACCACACTGATTCAATGATTCACATCAACCAACAAGTTCTAATAAGGAAATTGCAACAAGATAGGCTGGTTTTAGGAACAGAAACTGATTTGAGTAATTTATTGCTTCCTAATTGGTGTAGAATACACTATCATAACCATTCAGAGTTGACATGTCAATCATGCATAGATATTCTAAGGCATGTAGATCTACCCAAACAAGAATCTCAAGAGGTAACTGAGACTCCCATCAATGAGTTCTCTTTCCAAGCTAAGGATGCAACTATTCTTACATGGGTTAGTCTTTCTCTAGAAGAGGTTTCTTTACCAGTAGAACACACTCAGGTCTTAGGGTTTTCGGATCAAAAAGATGAAGTGGAAGTATCTTAGTTTCATTTTAATACCCCTATTCCAAATGCTTTGCCAATGCCAAGAGAGTTAATAAAAAATGAGTTAGATCCTGATTCAGCCCAAGAAATCGCTCAAGAGGTAGTTGTTGAACAAATTAAGGAACTAAGAAAATTGTTAACTGAGCTTCTTCTCAACATGAATTCTGATAAACAACAAAAGTCCAAGCCGCCACATGTCACAAGTGACAAAATCCCTGTAGTTTCTAAAAATAAAGAGCTCCCAGCAAAAGACCAGTTATGGACTCTTAAATTTGATGGTTCTAAATCTAAAGCAGGAAGTGGAGCAGGAATTGAACTAACTAACCCGAAAAGGAAAACTTATTTTGCTTCTTATAGATTGCAGTTTGATTGCACTAACAATGTGGCTGAATATGAGGCACTTGCAAAAGGACTTATGTTTGCTCATAAGAAGAAGATAACTGCTCTTACAGTGATGGGAGACTCTGAGGTAATTGTGAAACAGGTATGCAGCCAATACACTTGCCATAATAAAAAATTGGCTGCTTATAGGAATAGGGTTTGGAATTTAATAGAAGATTTTGATGCCTTTGGGATTACTCTTATTCCAAGGGAAGCAAATCAAATAGCAGATGCTCTTGCCGTTGCAACAAGTACATTAGAGCCGATGCAAGATTCAAATCTGAAGAGGTTTTCTATGGAATTGATTTCAGTTCCTGCAATTCCTGATAATGTTAGACACTTCTAGGTGTTTAATGATGATCAACATATTTTGGCATTTTTGGAGAGTTCTGATGTATTTCAAGGATAGATAATTGATGATGTTGATAGGGATCAAGGAGACTGGAATCTAGAAAGTGACAATACAGAAAGTGATAATCCAGAAGGGATAATGGATTTAAAGAGCAATAACATTCCAAACGGGATGATAGCATTGGAGAGGATATTTGATTTAGATCCACGAGCTTATCAGAGAATGCCTACAAAGAGTGAGGGAGGCAAGTATGAATCCGTTAATTTGACTCACTCAGGGGTAGAAAGGAATGTTCTTATAGGAAAGACTTGTCCTCAGGAAATAAAGGATGAGATAATCAAAGTTTTGGAGCAGAATATTGAAGCAATTGCTTGGAGCTATGATGATTTGAAAACTTTTGATACATCTGTCATCACACATACAATTCCTCTGAAGCCAGAAGCCAAGCCGTTTCGCCAAAAGCAACGCCCAGTCAATGCATTAATCGAGCCTCTGATCCAGAGAGAAGTATAGAAGCTTTTGGTTGCAAGAATAATTTTTTCAGTTAGGCACTCTACCTGGGTGGCTAATCTAGTTCCAATGAGGAAGAAGAATGGGGAAATCAGGTTATGTGTGGATTTCATAAATTTAAACAAAGCCTCTGAGAAGGACAATTATCCATTACCTTCTCTTGATGAAGTATTGCAAACAGTTAATGGATCTCAAATGATGTCTTTCTTGGATGGATATTCAGGATATAATCAAGTATTGGTAAGTCATGAGGATAGGATAAAGACTGCTTTCACTACAAAGTGGGGCACATTTGACTACAGGAGGATGCCATTTGGTCTAATCAATGATGGTGCTACTTTTCAAAGAGCGATGGATGTAGCATTTAAAGACCTAATAGGAAAGTGTATAATCATCTATGTTGATGATCTGACCATCTTCTCTAAGAGTAGAGAAGATCATGCTGCTGATTTAGAGAAAGTATTGAAGAAATGTATCAGTTATGGTGTTTCTCTCAATCTAAAGAAATGTGTATTTGGAGTTTCTGAAGGGAATCTTTTGGGTCACATTATATCAAAGGAGGGAATTTCCATAGATCCTGATCGAGTGGAAGCCATTTTGAAGTTGACAAGGCCAGGAAGTAAAAAGGAGATGAGATCTTTCTTTGGAAGGGTTAATTTTTTTAGAAAGTTTATAACAGGGTTTGCAGAAATTGTTAAACCACTTAATGAAATGATGAAGAAGGATGCAAAGATTGAATGGAGTGAAGAGGCTAAATCTGCTTTCATGCAGAATAAACAAGCTATATCTGAGGCACCTATTTTAACAAACCCGGATTATCTAAAACCATTTTACATTTATTCTTTTGCTTCTAAACATTCATGTGCAGTAGTCTTGACATAGAGAAGAGAAGAGAATGAGGAGAGGCCTATTGCTTTTATGAGCTCTCCTTTTAAGAATGCAGAGGTAAGATATTCATCAATAGAAAAACAGGCTTTTGCATTGATGCGAGCAGTGAAAAAGTTCAGACACTACATAATCCGAAGTCAAGTGATGGCTATAGTCCCAGATCCAGCTGTAAAGTCCCTCCTGATGCAAAGTGAACTAGGAGAAAGAAGAGGGAAACGGATGGCCATTTTACAAGAATTTGACTTGGAGATTCACCCAATGAAGCTTGTGAGAGGTCAAGGTTTGTCAAAGGCAATGGCTGAAGTGGACAGAAGTATAACTTTCCAACAATACACTGTTCAGTCATTCACAAAAGATCCCTAGTATACAGACCTAGTCTTTTTCCTCCTCAATAAAAAGTGTCCAGAAGGGATGAATGCAACTCAAAGAAGAGCACTAAGGATGAAAAGCGCCCATTATATGTTTAAAGGAGGATCAATCTACAGGAAGAATTTCCAAGGAATCTACTTGCATTGTCTGGATCAGCAAGAAGCTAAACATGCCATAAGTGAATTTCATGGAAGACATGGGACAGGACATGGATCTGTTGATGCATTGGCTCATTAGATTTTAAGGTCAGGTTACTATTGGCCTTATGTGTTTAGGGATGCGCATCAACATTGCAGGACTTTTCATGTATGTCAAACTTCTACATCAAGAGAAAGAAATATTGCGATGCCCCTACAGCTAGTTTATGAGGTAAGGCCATTTGCTCAATGGGCACTTGATTTTGTAGGAGTGATTAATCCAAATTCTTCTGTAGGTCACAAATTCATCTTGACTGCGATGGATTATTGCACACATTGGATGAAGGCCTTGCCTTGCAAGAATAGTACCATGGAGGTGGTCATTAAATTTCTGACAAAGAACATCAGAACCAAATTTGGAGTTCCATTTGCTCTGGTATGTGATAACGGCCCTGCTTTTTCTTTCGCTGAATTTATTTCATGGGCCTATGAGCATAAGATTGTGTTAAAATATTCTTCCAATTATTACCCTCAGGGGAATGGAGTGGCTGAGTCCACAAATAAGAATTTATTGGAAGTAATAAAAAAGTTGTTAGAAAGTAACCCTAGGGACTGGCATACCCAACTGAGATTTTCCTTATGGGTAGATCGAACCAGAATTAAAGAAGCCTTAGGTAATTCACCCTTTAAGCTAGTTTATGGCCAGGATCCAATCTTCCCCATACATTTACAAATACCTGTTCTAAAATTTATGTAGGAGTTTTATAATAGGGATGATAGGATTGAGGTTAGACTGCTTAACTTATTGAACATGGAAGAACAAAGAGATGCTGCTTTGCAGCAATTCTCTAAACATCAGGCTGTTGTCAAGCGCTGGTTTGACAAAAGAGCCAAAGTGAAAGCTTTTAGAATATCAGACCTTGTGCTATTATGGGATAAGGCTAGAGAAAGGAAGGGAGACCATCAAAAATTCGATAGACTTTGGTTAGGTCCCTACCAAATAGCTGAAATCTTAGGGGAGAATGCCTTTCATTTGAGTACATTAATAGGAGAGCCTGTTCCATTACCAGTTAGTGGTCAGTTTCTCAAACACTATTTTGGTGCATAGAAAGTCTGGTGTTTTAAAAAGGAATGTACTATATTGTATCATATGTAATTAAGTTTTTGTTTTTAGTTTTTAGTTTTTAGTTTTGTTTTGCTTGTGTTGTTTTTTTTGTTTTGTTTTCTTTCTTTGTTTTGTTTGTTTTGTTTTGTTTTGTCTTGTTTCGTTGGGGATTCTTATTTTGCTCATCTCAAGTTAGGGGGTTGTTATTCAAAGTATACTATTGGTACTAGGAGAGAAATTGGTTTAGGTATTCTCATTATAATCATTGAAAAGGATTTCATTCTAAAACTTATGTTTTATGATCATTCTAGTTTGGGTTGGAAAAGTTATTAAGGATAGAAGATGTAAATGTGAATATCTCATGAATTGTGATCAAAGATCTGTCACCAAATTAGAAAAACATCTGCATGAGTAATTACCTATTTGTTTTAGAATGACTCTATCTTTGTTTCAAGTGAAAAATCAGATTCCAAAACTATCATGAAATCCATTGTAGTACTCAACCCACATTTTAGATTCATTGAATCTGAGTATTGAGAGATGCATAAAAGAATTTCCATCCATAAAAAAAAAAGAGAAAGAAAGAAAGAAAAGCAAGCTCAATATCAAGTGGGTAACCAAGTATCTCTATCGGGGCTATGGAGGCCTCTCTGGCAGTAGAGCAATGCTTTGAGAGGACTAGAGGTATCTTCGTCGGGGCTATGGACGCATGTCTGGCAGTGGAGCAATACCCAGGATTTTACTGCACGATAGTTAAAGGACTCAACTTATGTAGCTTGAAACTTAGGTATAGTTGTTTACAAGCAGAGAAAGTATCTACAAAGAATGATGCACAATATAGGCACACACTCAGATTCAGAAATAACTCGTGAGCACATAACATCTGAGATTCAAACCCAAGATTATCCTACAAATATCTGATCTCATTCAAGGTAAGGTGTTTATAAGCCAAGTAGTTTTTGGGTGACTAAAATTTTCCTTGGGTATTTTGAAAATAGGTAAACCGTTTTCCTAGATGAGTTGCCATTTGTTATGCCTTGCATAACCACCACATCTTTTGTCTTGGTGAAAATGGACCCCCCTTTGTGTTTTTGTACTTAGTTGTTTTTGAAATAAATTTTGGAGTCTAGTTTTGCCAATACTTTTTTTTTCTTTGGTTTCTCTATTGAAACCAGAACTGGAGTTCAATCGGGTTTTGAAAGTTCTTTTGAGGCTTGTTTTTTGGTTCTATCGCGACAGTCTTTTGTTTGCCTTTGTTTTTCGTCTTTGGCAGAAGCAGAGATGGAGTGGGAATTGGGATGGTTGTTATTAAAATTTGCAAAATCAAATTTTATTCTGATCCCGACTCCGCTACTTTTTTATGTTTGTTTTGTCTCGATTTTTGTGTTTTTGTCTTACTAGGTTGGTCTTTTACTTAACTTTTGTGTTTGTTTTTGTTTTGTTTTTAGTCATCAAACATGGAGCCAGAATGGGAATGAGGTTTGGAAATTTTATGAGTTTAAGATCTTGTTTCCATTTTAGTTTTGCCCCTGCCATTTTTTGTCATTGACTTTTTAACTGAAGTTGCACTGTAGACCAGTGTTCATTCTCTTACAGTTCCAACTCCGCCTTTACTACATTTTTATGCATTAATGATGGTTGCCAGTGTAGGTAGAAATTCACATATTTTTCTTTATTAAGGGTTAAAGCCGATCATTATTGTTATTATTACAAGTTTGAGAGCGTGAAGAGCAATAGAAGAGTTTGTTTGAGCAAATTGATCGAGATAGAGAAGGGATATTATGTGCGAATTGATTCAGAAAGTTGGCTTGGCTTTGTTTGTGTTTGAGGTAGGTCTTTTATCTTTGTTGTTCGTTGTTTATTTGCGGTTTTGTTCCTTGTGTTTTTGCTTTGTATCTGCTCGCGTGTTCAATCATTGTGTTTCAAAGCAATTTTATGATCATCGATGTGACTGAATGAGCAGGTTCTTGTTTTGGCTTGTTTGTTTTGCTTTAAATCTTTGTTGTCTTATTTTATCATGTTGTTTCTTTTTATTTTAGGGCATTGTCGCTTTCACGTCTTAATCATGATTGCGTCATGTCGTTTTCGATTTGCAGTAGATTAGGTTAGATTAAAGGTTTCTAATGGCGTGAGTTAGATTAGAGATTTTATAGTGAGTTATGGTAGATTAGATTTATTGTTTAAATTAGGGTTTCGTCATTTGGTAGAATGGCAGGGTTTCAAACCCATGCCCTAGTTTTATTAGGTTTGTTAGATTAGGGTTTCGTTGGTCTCTGCAATTACTTTAAATAAGATTTAAATAAATGGCCCTAAAATGCAATTGTTCCCCACGGTCATATGAGGGTAGAGTTTTTAAGCTCCTTTGCCATTTTATAGCGACCTAGGTTTAATCATGAAGTTATGTTGAAAATGAATAAATTTGATGATGTCATGATTAGCATAGGTGGAGGCGGGATTGGAATGGATTATGGACATAAGAGTTTTGTTTTACAAAGGTTATCAATTCCATTTCTATCTCATTTCTAATTCCGAGTTCTAAAAGGTTTCCTTGAAGTATAGGATAAATTGGCAGAGGCGGGATCAGAACTGATCTTGAACTTAAGAATTTTGTTTGCGAGGGTTATCAGTTCTGTTTTCATCCCATGTCCGACTCCACATATAGTGGGAAAGTCTTTTTTCAAAGTAATGATAACCAAATCGGAGGCGGAGGCGAAATGGAAATAGAATATGAAATGTAAAATTCAAAGAGAACCAAATCCGATTTTTGTTCTGATCTCGGTTCCGATAACCTCCCTGACTCTGACTCCGAGTCCGTTTGTTATTTGGTGAAGTTCCTATATCAGTTTTTGCTCCGAGTCCGCCAGTTTTTGTAAAAGCGATTGTTTTGAGCTTTTGTCTGGTTCCGACTCTGATGTATGTGTAACAGGTATGTTTTTAAAGCATGTTTTACGATGATTTATTTAAAGGTCTAATTAGAGGTTTGCTTGCAGGAGATTTGAGAGATGTCAGGAACGTCAGGAGAGGCTGCTCAAAGGAATCAACTGGCTGGAACATCAAAAACAGCACCGAAAATCAAGAAGGTGAAACCAGAACAACTGCCTTATACATTGAGGTATGATCATAGGAATCTGGTGGTGAAAGCAAGCAAAGTGGAATCAGACTGGTCATATATCATAGATACTAATCTCAGACAGTATAGTTTTGAAGAATTGCATGAAGAGACCTTTACAGAATCGACAAACTTGACAGGGAGAACTCAAAGGATTGTTGACTCTGGTCTTGCACACATCACTGTGTTTCCTTTATCAGTTTAGTGTCCGGAGTTGATATTGACAGTGGCCAATACTTATAATCCAGCTTCAAGATTATCCATGGATTCACAAAATAATTTGATTATATATCTTACTCCACAAATGTTCCAAAGCATATTTAATGTTCCTAATCCCAAGAATTTGGTGCAGCTAACTGAGGCAGAAGCATTGAAGAAATACTACAATCATAAAGATTCCAATGTCTCACTTAAATAAAAGATGGTTAAGCACGGAGAAGAAATCTTTAAGCAAGCTGGAAGACTAGCCAAAGAGGGCCAATTTCAAGGAGATATTTGATTTGATATTAATGTTGTCCAGAGTGTTTGGGAAGAGGGATGCCTTCCAGTTCAAGGAATGGATGTTTCATTTTATTCAAGTAATTTTTCAGGGTGATTATCAATTTGATTGGTCAATGATTGTTTCTGATGCCATACATGATCAACTCATAAGGGTCAGACAGACCAAATCTTTCTTTGTGACTTCATATGTGGTCTATGCTGCAGCAAGATTGGGGATTTTCCCAGGACTAAACAGAGTAGGTATAATGGGAGTCTTGGATGGACAAAGGAAGGTATGGGAACACTACGATTAATTATCTCTTCAGGTTGCTGAGACTCACTTTAGGAGAGCCAATGATGCCTTTTTATATGTGGTTATCAACCAGTTGAGTGGAGATACAAGATACAGATTAAGTCAAGAAGCTATGGAATTCATTTCTGAATGGGGAAGTTGGTACATCCAATACCCCAAATTTACAAACTTCAGATTGTTTGGCTTTGAGGGTCATCCCCATTTACTTCCAAGATGTTGTATCAATAGAATAGTGCTTATGGAATTTATGTATCAAGCTATTTGAGTTAATGCTAGATTTGGGATGAAGCATAAGACAGGATTCCATAAATTTCCCATGAAGTTGGGGGAATATGTTTTCAACACTTGAAGGGAGCAAAGGTGGTTTGTAATGAGTTGATACAATTGAAATTTGGATTGTATACAGCTCGTAAGTGTTTTGATCCAAACAAGAAGATGTATGCTTTATTACCTTCAGTGTTTACTAGACATTTTAATTTGTTAGAGGATTTTTGGTGTGATCGGCAGGATGAGTATGACTTGAGAAAGAAGAATTATGAAAGATTATCAGTCTCACTCATGTCAGAACTTGGTATTAGAGAAAATATTCCTGAAACTTTGGTGGATGATGGAATTGTATTAGATCCCTCATATGAAGCTTTGAATATTGGCACTAAAAGCTTAGATCCAATAGACTGGAATGGGGAAGAAACAATTGATATTAAGAAAATTGGAAGAACAGTCTTGGATAGAAGTGTGCAATGGTTAATGTTGAGAACTCAAGCTCCTCAGGGACCAATCCTCAAGAAAGGTAAAGGGCACAAGAGGATTAAAAGGAAGACACCTCCCAAAGAGCCATTGGAATTCTTTCCTCCTAATGTTGAAGAAATAGAACTTGTGGTGGTTGATGAAGAAGAAGAGACACCAGAGGGAGATGTTCCAATTGAATCTGATGTTTCCATGCCCGCATTGGGTAAGTCATTTGCACAAGCCCCACTCACAAGAAAGAAAAGTAAAGAAGTTCAACAAGTACTTTATGCCATGGCTGAAGCTGCTAAAGCAAAAGAAGTGGAGGAAGAATTGGTAGAAGTTGAGATAGACTCAGATGAAACTCTTTCAGAGAAGGACCTGCAAGAAAACGTGCCTTTGGAGGTTACTATTGAGCAGATTCTTAATCAGGAAGAGCAATGGAAACAGTTTGAAGATGCTACAAGAGAGTCTGATGCAAGGGCTGCTGCGGAGAAGCAAGAGGGAAATGGATGCAAAGTCACAAGCTAATGCTCTACTTCAACAGTAGCAATTAAAGGTAAAAGAAGTTGAAACAAGGACAACAGCTGATGAAATGGAGGAGCAAATGAGGCTACGAGAGCATGAGATCAAGGTCAAGGCAGAAAATGACAAGCTAGAATTAATATAGAAGATCCATGATCTCGAGGAGGAGAAAGCAAGAAGTCGAAGGGAAAAGGAAGCCCTGGTTGCTAGACTGAAGCTTGCAGAGGAAGCTCGATAGAAAGAACAAGAAGTTGAAGCTCTAAGAAAGGAGAGAGATGCTAAAGAGCTAATAAAGAAACAACAAGTTGAAGAAGCAAGGGAGAAGGCAGAGAAACTCATAGCCTTGGAAATGGAAAGGATAGAAAAGGAAGGATCAGAAAAGATAAGGAAAGAAAAAGAGGCTAAAGAGCTAGTTAGGAAGAAAAAGGAAGAAGAGGTCGAAGCTGCAAAACTTAAAGCTTTGGAGGCAGAACGGTTGGAAAGAGAGGCCTTAGAGAAAGAGAAGTTAGAGAAGGATTAGATGGAAGAGGAGAGATTGAGAAAAGAAGAAGAATACAAGAAAATGCAAGAACAAAGAGATAGAGAAGAGGCTGAGAAGTTGGTGCAGATGCATGTGTTGCAGGGGCAACAAGAAAAAGCAAAGGTTGATTCTCAACCTAAGGTAAATGTTCAGCCATCCTCTACAGCTGTCGCTTCCTCTTCCATGATGATGAATGCTCCTAGTACTCCTACATGGTTGAAATTAGATTTGCAAAAGAGAGCCAGAACACCTCCTCAACCTATTAATTGGTAGGACATGATGAAGGAGATTGAACAAGAAAGGCCTAAGAAGAAGGCTAAAGTTTTGCATTCTACCAGACTCACAGATAAAGGGAAGATAGTTGCTGAATGTGCCTTGCCTATGACTGAAAAGGGGGTAGGGCATATGCAGCTCATAGACTATCAATTGAGTATGGTTAACTTGGGAAGACCCACTAGAAATCAACAAATGAATCTGATGGATGTGGTGGCTTCAATGACTAAATCAAGAATGATCAAGGACAAACAAAAGAAAGATGAGCTTAAGTCTCAATTGGATCAATTACATTCATTCTTGAAGAGTGTCTCCTCTCCAAGGTCACAACAGGTTGCAGCAATTGAGACTCATGTTTTGCTAAGCAAAAAGGAGGTTGGTGATTTGGTGTAGGTTAGAGGTAAGGCGGAGATGGTTGACAAATGGATAGACAAAGTGAACCAAGAGGTAGGTGAGGTTTTGGAAAAAGGGTTTGAAACCTACAAGGAGGATGAAGGAGTAATAAAAGAGATGCATCAATACATTAAGGCATCCGAAAAACTAGAAGAAGAGTATAAGGAGTATATTGAAAAGTTAGAGAAGATAAATACATTGCCTCTAACTATGCTTCTAGAAGAATCTATACTTGAAGATGATAAAAAAGATTTTTTAGAAAAGACTTCTCGTATACTTAAGTTTAGAACTAACTTTTTGAGCAAGCATAAGGATGAGATTCAAGAAGCAGTTAATAATTTAACTGAGCAGTTGGAAGAGTTGGAAGCGGTTATGGCCGTAATTGTAGATGTGAATGTAATGACCAAAGATGGCATGCCGTTGAGTCAGGTTAGAGAGAAATGGAATGAAAGATTCTAAGGATTCATGAAGGAGAAAGATGATGGAGGAGACTTAGTGATAGATCAGCTTGTAGAAGTCAAAGAAGAAATAAAAGCTACAGGAAAAGAGTTGAACAAAGTAAAAAGCATGAAAGAGTTTGTTGCAGTTGAGTTGGATTGCATCAAATATTAAGATGACCAGGACCTTGGGAGTTAGGCCACTACATGCAGTCTTTCTTTTTCAGGAGAAATAGAGTAGAAATATTATGTTTTAATGTTGTTTGTGTCATTTTAACCATCAACAAGACCTTGTATTTATCCTCCTTCAAATATGTTAAGAACAATGTCCCCTAAGATTAAGACCTTGCATGAACTAAGAAAAATCCCTTCGAACATCCCTCTTTCTTGTTGTATTTTCTTTTTGTGCCTTATCAAAATCATGGAGGTATGGATTTGGTATGGTTTCCTAGGGCTCACCTAGTGAACAACTAGCTTCACTAGCCCTTATGAGAATGCATTTTTGTACCTTATTAAAGTCATGGAGGTACGAATTTGATATGGTCCCTTGGGGCTCACCTAGTGAACAACTAGCTTCACTAGCCCTTGTGAGTGTGCATTTTCTTTTTGTCAAGGTTATCATAGTCCTGGGGGTATGATGTTGATATGGACTTCTTGGGGCTCACCTAGTGGACAACTAGCTGCACTAGCCCTTGTGATCATGCATTTTGTTTGCATAGTGGAAAACGCATTCCACTTATAAACCTTTTTGGACAAATAGCCTAGACCTGGTCCATAGTGCATTGGATGACCAGTTGAAGCTTGATCCATTTCATTTTTCTTTTTTTCTTTTTCCTTTTTCTATCTTTGATGGTGTATGTCTGCAATTTGGTTATGGCTTCATATATCATTCACAAGTGTGTTCCTTTGTACCTATGTTAGTTTTCCATATTACCTTGATCCTAGGGGCTTGGCCACCCTCTTGATTATTGTCATCCTATCTTACTAGCATTTGTACATTTGAACCCCTCTTGATTGTGTGGTTGACTAGTTTAGTGAGAGTTTGAAGCAAGTTCATCCTCTCACTAAAGTCGGGGCTAAATATAGTGTAGGAAAACATATACCCTTTCATTTTCACACTTGTTTGGACCCACCTTTCTTTGTTTATCCTTATTTATGTCCTAATTGGTCCTATTTTTCATCCACAAGCCTAATAAATTATCTTTTTATGGCTAATCCCAACAAAATCCAAAGGATAAATAATAATTTAATGATTATATCTGAGTGTCCCTAATTTTTGGGTTAGGACTAAGATGCCACCTAGGGCGTATTTGTCCCCCAAAGGTCTTGAGACCTTGATTTCAAATGGACCTTAAATGGGCCCCTTTTTGGAGTCCATGCCCCAAGTTTCATGCCTCAGGACTAAGACACCACCTAGGGCATCGTAGTCCCCCTTAAGCTTTTTTAGGGATTTAATTTCAAATCTTGGGAGGATTTATCCTCCTTTAATTAATTAATTCATATGTCAACTTGTTGTGGTGTAATTTTGGAATATTAAGTATAGATAAGTATAGATACAAGTTTCATTCAATCATTTTCACCCCAAGCATTCAAGTATTGATTCCTAAGGAAATTTTATGAGATCAAGAGAAATTCATCAAGCATTTGGAGCCATCATCAAGATTCAAGAATCATATAAAATATCTTCTTGTATCATTTTTGTTATTGTGCTAACATTTGTGATGTAGGTTTTATGATTCAAGCAAGTGTTTTATGCAAGATCATCATCATTCAAGCAAGATTCAAGAACCACATCCATTGCAACCATCTCAAGCATATTTGCAACACCTCATTACAAGGGTTTGGTGAGTTGCAACATAGTATTTTATTCATTCATCATTTCCCTCCATTTCATTCTATTTCAAGGTTTAATTACCAACAAGGGGTTTGACCAAGGAAAACCCCCATTTACTAACAATCAACAAGTTTTTCCTCTCTTGTGTGTTTGTGTTTATAGATTTAGGTTGAAGACTTGAAGATCATTTGAAGTGAAAAGTTGTAAAGTTGCATTGAAAATTTGTCATCTTCACAGAAATTCACCTTCAGGCCAAATATAGAAGTTTCAAAACCTAAGAACAGAGAGGAAGGAACTGTAGACATCAAGCCTCAGGACCACATTCAAAGATTTCTGAAATTCAGATTAGGACTAAGACAGTAGCAAGGCCGTCATTTTCTTCCAAATGGATTTTTTTAGAGATTCTTTCAAATCTTGTTCTTGCATCTGAAGATTCCACATCTACCCCAAAAACTAGCAGTGGGACTAATAAGACAGTACGGGCATCTTAGTCCTACATAACACATTTTGACAGCTTCTTTGCAATTCTAAAATCCTCATTACATTTCTAGACTTCCCAAGTACACACATCATAACTTCTTGTTTCTTAATTTCATCAATTGCACTCATCATTTAGCATGCATTACTAGGTTTTGTGATTTTAATGTTAAATTGTCCTTTCCAAGCTTTTGCTTGGTGGTGAACCGTTCAAAGCCTAAAAGAACCCCTCCTAGGTCTTCCTTATTGAGAATTGACTCAACCTTTGGGGTTTGTAGTCAGTCCAATTTGGGTTCCTAGGACATAATTGAATGACCTAAAGAGACTAGGTGGGCACTCTTCCACCACCTATTTTTCTTTACGGTTCAATTATTAATAGAAATTGATGATGGTGTAATAGGTTTTGGAAAGAAAGTAGGTATTAAAATATGAAATGTAGTAGAAGAACTGGAAGATACATGACCAAGGTCCACCTTTCTAATAGTATTGAAATGGATCAAGGTCAACTCATATTGTATATGATTTATTATTAGGTACAATTTTTATAAATTAATAAAAGCTCGATGGTACCACACCCATAGAATGTATCCATGTTCAATAAAGAAGAAGGTTATATGAGAAAGAGCTTGGAATTACATATACAAAATTAGGTAGAAGAATGGCCTAGTTCAATATGCAATGTAACTATGTCAAGATCTTAGCATGAAAAATTATGAAACCCATGAATAGCTAAAGTAGCAAGAAAAAGAGATGAATAATCAACTTTAATAAAATGTAATAAATTGATACCACATATATTGAGACTTGAACCAATATTATTAAGGGTAAATTTAGCAATAATAGTAACAAAAATTAGTAGAGGATCACATTGACTCTATACTTCATTAAGAGGAATTCTATATGGAATACAATATTTGTAGTATTAGATTGGATACATTCAATTAATAAATTGACATTATTAGATGTAATAGAATATGGAACATGAAAATTTTGTAAATATTCCTAAAGCATGCCATGATAAGAAAGAGGAGTTTGTATAAGGTGACCCTAAAGAGATATCTTAGCAATATTAACACATAGCTTCTCAATAAGATTATAATCTCCTAGATTTTTTTTGAAGAGATTTAGGAGCATATGGTGAAATATGTGTAAAAGGTAGTAGAGAAATTGGAATATCCATATTTTTTTATTTCAATGAGTATTGTATGTGCATGTACCAATAATTTAAAATAATTGGCCATAGGCACATTAGAAGTAATATAATTTGTTATTTAAACATAATAAATTGAAGGTCATGGTGTATTTAGAATGACTCAAATAATTATTATGGTTTCTCAAGCACTTTATTATGGTGTTTCTTAATGATGATATAGAAATATTTTTAGTTTCTCAAGCACTTTTGTAGAGCCAAAGATAAAAATTATGTTAATTAATTTTTAAGAATGACCATTATGAGAAATAATAGAAGTGGAAATTGATGAAGTAGATGGTAAATAAGGAAAAACTTAAATAGGAGATATATGTTTAAAATCATCAAGAACTTACTTCAACATATCAAAGAATTATTTTGAAAAGGGGTTTCTAAATACATTGAAAGTTTAGAAAAGAGACTCAACATGATCAAATCACATTCATACACCAAAAAAGAAACAAGATATAGAAAACCACAAAGTAAAAGAAGTGGTGTAGAAGATCAAGCTCACATAAATGTACTAGAGAAAAATCATATCTAGATCAATATTACTACTTTTAATTAATTAATTTTCCTTATTACTTCAAAATGAAATGTTTTCCTTATCTAATATGAAATTAAAGAGAAATTAGATACATTAGAATATATGGAATGCTTTTAAATGACAATTTGAAATAATATATCCTTTGTATAGCTTTTAAAATCTAAATAAAATACAATCATACAATGAAAAGAATGATATTAAAATTTATTTATAAATTTTGAAAGAAGGAAGACTAAATAATCATAGAGAAGAACTCGGGTTCGACCCCACGATCCATGTAAAAACCCAATTAATTCCAACCCAAAACACCACTATATTTTTTTTGTGTTCAAGTATTCATTCACAAGTATACTCGGGAACTTCTATCCATACGGGATAGGTATATGTCAACATTGAAAAATCATCTATTCGTACGAAACAGGAATCCACATCATCTATTCATATTGAATAGGAATATATCTATTCATATAATCAGAATAGGCATCCACCTAAATGAGGTAGGCATCTATCATATAATATTTATGTGCTCTGGCAAGATTCTTGGACTCATTGGGATCATTTGGATCTTGATTCGCTTCCCTATTGACCACACTTCCTAATGAAAGTGTACCGAGGTCTTCGTCCTCAGGGGTATATAAAATTATAATTCTAAGAATGAAACTCACCTCGGTATTTGGCCCAAGGCCTCGGGGACTCAAGCAATCCATACGAGATTCATCTGAGTATATTTGTATATATTTATTTCTTCGAATGTTTGGGTGATCTCTCTTACCCTAAACCCCTGTTCCCGAATGCCTGAGTACTAGGAGCATCCTTCGTTTCCTAGACTACCTACATACCTTGATTCCAAATGGGATCAAGGCATAAAATATGTAGTTCTATTTTATAGACTATGTTTTATGTGAATTGTTATAAAAAGGTGGGTATGCAACCCTTTCTAGGGTTCTCATTCCCCTAGACAGTTCCTCTATGTTTGCCACCCATGAAGGGAAGAAAAAATAAAAAATGGTCGGCTTGACCACTGTTTGTTTACCTAAAAAACATTCATCTAACCTATTTTGTATTAATATTTGTCACCCTTGACCCATTTAAATAATATATTTTCAAATTCAAATTACATTGCACCATAGAAAATTCCTACTTTGGTTTTTCTAGGTTGTCACTAGTGGATTTGGTTCATTTCATTATTATCTTGTTAGGTTGTTGTACCAAAGGGGATTTCCCTCCCTTTGGATTTAATCAACCAATGTTCCTTATTTCTCCTAGGTAATTTATAGGGACGGTGCCACATATGTCGTTATTGTAGTTGTGCTAGGCTATAGATATAGTAGCTCAACTGCGATGGTGTTATTCGTAAACGTGAGCTAGAGGCATCGTTAATACCGAACACTGATGGTTATGTTTTCTTTCTTTGCTTAGTTTTTACATCTATATCTAACATACTTAAATCTTAATAAGGAAAAGATAAATCATAATGCATGGTAACTTTAACAACATTCATTAGGAAATAAACCCATGATGGTTAAATAAATCAATGAGCATTGGTCAATAATTTATAATAAGTTTTAATCTTAATAATCTAAGTACCATAAACATTACAAGAATTATTTAACCATTTATTTATTAACTAAACCATATCCACTCTTAAAATAAATCCCATGCAACATAATTGACTACTTGAATTAAATGCATGCATTATTTCAGGAAATTTCATAACATATATGGTTCCCTACTTTCCTTATCAATCTTTTACAAGAAATCCCTTTTTCCCATTCAAATATTTTCAAGAATTTTTGTGAGGCTTATTATCCTAACTTTTCAAACATATCTTTATTGTAGCATTAGGAAATGAAGACTAAGTATCTATATTATGAGGTGTAAGTATCTATTCAACACTAACTACAACTATTTGATGAAGTCTATGTCTTATGGAAGGTTACCTCTAGGTAAGAAGAGCTTTCACTCTCTCTATATTTGAATTGAAAAGACTAGATCAAATATGTGTTAATAGAAAATTTATTAGAAACAAAAAATAACTTGTATGCTTCAATATAGCCAACCACGAAGCAATATTAATAAATGTTTAGGAAAATTTTATATATTTACTTATTTTATTTTCTAAGTTCTAGGATTTTATTAGCTATAAGAGAGCTTTATTGATATTATTACATTGGTTTGGACTAGTAAGACTAATAATACCTTTACATCAATTGGATTGGTAATTTCCAAATCTAACTACACTAGATAATAATTGTGTATGTCCAATTTTTTTTCTTTGATAAAAATTCTTAATTAGATTAGGCCATATATATATATATATATATATATATATATACCAGACCATTTCATGATTAACATGAGATAAAAGTAAAAGGGGGTGGTTTATAGGTTGTGAAAGATGGTTATCTTTCATAAATTAGACTAAACTTAAGGTAGATTAGAGATTAGTTTAATTAATAGGTACTTATTCTATTTATGTAATCATGATCAACCACTTATACATTGTTATGGAATTTACCACATTATCTATCGACATCCAAATTAAGTTAGAGGTAGCTATATAAGTGTGAGAATGGGTGAAATGATAAATGAAGCTATAATCATTCTTGGTTAACTAGAATAAAATTTAGATGCCTAAACTAGGCTCTCATTATAGGGTAGATCAAAGTGCATGATCTATTTTGACAGAATACTTCAAGAGGTTTCTTTTTAGTTTTAAAAATGGAAATCCATTCAAGGCCGAATCTTTATCATTGAATCCACTATTTAAATAAACAAGGAAACAATTTGTATAGTTGATATTCTAATAAATGAGATATAATAACCAAGAAAAAATTAGAGCTATGGTTAACATAAAGTGTTGATCTTCCTTTTCATTGAAATACTAGAAATTTTAATAAGATTCATAGTCGCCTGCCAAGAAGAGAGGAAATCCGATTTGTAAAATATTTGACATCTATAAGTTTGTCAAAAAGGTTTATTGCGCTTCCTATCTAGAGCTAATCCCTTTAAGCTTCAAGCAACATTCTACACTTATAAATTTTATCTAATAAATGCACTGAATTGAACAATAAAGTTCACACACGTTTTCCTAATCATAGTCTAAGATTTCAAAAAACCCAATATACATTTTAAAGTCCATTACAATTCTGATTTATCAGTTCTGAAACAATTAATCAGTTTGAGTTTCATGACAGCAATCTACAATATAATCTAAATCAAATCAATAGGACTATTTTTCTAAGTTGTTGGAATTTCTCCCAATTCCTATGTGTCTCTCCAAACTTTCCCGTGTTACCTCAGTCTCCTGTTCTAGCTCCCATGGTAGTGCGGTGACAACCTCTTTACCGCCAGGTAGCCTTTCATGCCCCGTGGTAGAGTGGTCTACCACCATACCACCACATGCCTTCTCATCACTGTCGGTTGCATGGTTTCACCATGGTACCTCGATCTCCCTGCTTGCCTTTCGCAGTTGTGCAGTTTCCTCGCCTTGCCTATGAACTTTCTCTCTCCTCTCGTGGTGGAGCAGTGTCTATTGTGGGCCCGTGGCATCTCCTTCTATCTCTCACG